>KZ070236.1:86960-97037 GCA_002091845.1 Anopheles cracens
GAGCATAGATTAAGGAGAAAGCATAACATGTCCTCTCGTGGTTTGCATGCATTACTTGGCGCTTCAATCAGGAATGGGATGGTGAATGTTTGAAAGTAAGAACGCATAAAATGTGACATGGTGTTCCATTACTGACACTCAGCATTTCTTCGCAATGCCTTGAAAGTAATCCATATCCGTCTATACTTTGGAGGAATTCTGACTCGATGTGAACTAAAGAGCTGGATAAAAATGAATAGACAGAGAACGAACAAAACACAGCGAAACGTTTGTAAATCTGTGCTCGATTGTGTGGAGGACGTTATGGAGGGTCCCCAATATGATAGCGCTCCTCGGGGAGTTCTCTAACTGAGCTACGGTTTCAGTACGGATTTGATACGGGCGTAAAATTCACCTACGTTTGCACCAGAACTGTACGCAGCGAGCAATAAGCTGAGCTTGCAGACTGTTGCAATCCATATCATAGTTTGCATCTACGTTCATGGTTTAGCTTCAACTCGGTTTCTTAATACTATAGATTACCTTCACCTTTGCTTGCATGGTGCTACTTAGTCACTCCCCATCTTCCCAGTACGGGTATGGTCGCAATCTCAGGATTATACTACGGCAAGAAGAAGGATAATGTGAACGTAAGAAATGTTTTTTTCACCGAAAGAAACACAATTCCAAGGTTTAAGGAAGAAAATGGAAGAGAAGAAATAATGATAATGATGAGTCTCATTTCTCATTCTCTTTTTCTTTGGCACAACAACGTTTGTTAAAATCTCACTTCTGATAAACCTTGACCCGATGCGGGAAATGTGCTTTTAATCAGGAAAAAGAAAGCAGAACTGCAACTACCGTACCCGTGGAAATGATGCCCGTGAAGGAAGGGTGGGAACTTAACCAAAGTCCGGGGACAGAAAAGCGGTCAATCAACATAAGAAACACACAAATGGACATAAACACACATACATTTTTACACAAACATACATCAACACAGAGAAACACCGAAGAGCATACAACAGAACATTGGAGTTTGTTAGAACGGATTGCTTCGGCCGAGGAATGGGAACAGTCGATTGCCATGTGTCTGAGACAGCAGTGAAGAAATGGAACCTCCGGTGCCGTTTTTTATTGAACTTTCGCAACACGTACACAGAGCTGACAGCGGCCGTGGCAGGCACGTGGAGTTTGAATGCATTAGTGTAACGATCGTTCACATGGTGGAGAATTTTCATTCCAAAACTATTGACGCGGTGCCGCCGTCCTCTGTCAGCGTGTTTGCGCGTTGCGCGTTTCGAGCACATTCGAAGCACTTGCTGCATCATTGAAAGCCGTTTCGAGAGTGTAATTGTTTTGCTTCTTCTTCAACCGCATGGAAAGTGTAGTGTCATTGGTTGGGACCTTCGCGAATTATAGAAATTAAATTTAACTGCCCTGCATCTCTAAACAACGACCCCTCTGGCGGTGAAAGATTCGCCTGCCGCTTTCTTCAGACAGACAATAAAACCTAAGTGGTAAATGCCCCACACGGCTTATCGTTATCAAGGTAAGTTATAGCGTGTGCTCCCGCTGGAGGGATGGCCGCTCGTTGCGCTGCAAATTATCAGCCACACGACAGACCGTTTGGCACCGTCTGGTGATTATTGCCGGCGGCACAAACTGTCACATAATTCAAGCTGCTAAAAACCAATTGCCTAAAAGTATTGTTTAATGAAATGGAAAATTCCGTGGACTACCGAATCGGCAACCGTTCGCCGTGCATGGGGGGCGAATATCGGTGGATACCAAAATCCCCAACAGCGAATCAACACACAAGAACAGTACCGTGCGATCGAGACCGTGCCACTGAAAAGCCTCTAGTCTTGTTTTTTGTAGCCGTTTCTACCCTAACAAACACGACCCGGTTCTTTCTTCGTTCGGGGATAGCAAAAGAAACGGGCGTGGGCAAAACATAACAAGCTCCACGAATTGTGAAGACCGGCAAGTATGTGATAGCACGCAGGAACCTTGAAGGAAAAAAACAACAAGCTCATAATTTTCCACACCAAACTCATCGTCAGTAACGGCATATCCTAGCGCTTCGTCGATCTGTTATGCTCGGTGGCAAAATAAACGAACACGAGAGGGCAAGAAAATGCCATTGCCAAAACAAAAAACACCGGAATGGTAAAATTCATTGCTGCAAAAAGCGGATTCAATCCCCATGTATGGGCCGCTCGTATGGACAGCGCAGCAAAAATTTGGTCCATTGAACAGCGGGAGTAGTTCCTTCCGCCCACCGAAAGAAGAATCCACTTAAACCCACGGCCAATGGCCTATTCGCTGTCCATAATCCGTTAAGGGTAGTTTTCTTTGTTCGATCTACTAACATGCGCCCGTTCTCGGGCCGGTGTTTTGGCTCAGGAATAGGGTGACCCGTACGAGAGAAGAAAAAGAAACGGCAAAAGTTAGTGGCAGTAATAATAAAACCGGATCGGCGCATAAATCTTCCCCACAAATGGCACACGACGTTTTCGCGGCCGGAGCAAAATATGAGCTTTCGATTGGTTGTTTTTGAAGATGCGGAGGAAAAAAATAAGCTGCTTTATCGCATTTTGCCGTGCTTTTCGCCTTTGTGGATGTTGGTACCATCGTAACAAGCGAGGATTAGTTGTTTATCAACTTGGTGATAGGAGATATTTAGTTTGTTTTGATCTTTGGAGTGTTGTTTGAAGTTGTACAACATTTTTAATTGCATTGTTCTGTTGTACAATATTTCAGACAATATTTCAAGACAATGTTTCAAAAACTTTAGCTTTAAAGTAATTTGAAATGCATTTCAAAATAATTTCGTCTATTATAACTCACGCTTCTCTACATAAATCCGTCAATACAAATTTCAACAGTGTTTGTACGAAACATCATCAGCAATAACTTCGGTTCTTGAATCATTCCATCCTGGTGGATGCCGGAGCAATCTGCAATCCAGCTACCACCAAAAACCACTAATATAAACATTTCCACCACCAAACTGGTGCCAACCACCAGGCCAACCAGGCCGTTATGGTGCGTTGGCACGAAACATTCTGCACCGCCGGCTAAACGGAAGCGCTCGGGACGGCGAACATTTAATTCTATTAGCAATTTCTCCGTCAATATCCGGTTCTGCCTTCGGCAACAACAGCGACGAAACGTCCCAGCGCCGCTTTCCAGTACAAAGTCGTCCACAAATCAAAGCAATACTGACGGGAAGGGAGAAACCGTGTGCAGGGGTGTGTCGGTGGAGGCGCCCGGTGGTTTGTGCGTTGTGCTGAGTGTGCCAAGCCACCCCCCGGGGAAGTGTGAGCAGAAATCAGATTTAATTTACTTCCGCCTCATTGAGATTCACGAAAATTTCCTCCGACAGCTCGAAAACAACAGCGCGGCAGCGTTCCAGGGAATTCCGACATGGCCCCGGCGAGGTTCGGTAACTCACGTAGGGAAAACTAATCACGAACGACTTCCGGCAAGGGGAAGGACAATTTCAAAATGTTGCACCATTTAAATGTCACCGATAATTTTGTGCGAAAAGGGCACGAAAGTTTGTAATGAACGGAGTGGGGGGCACATCGTCTCGGGAGTGAGTGACTTCAGTGTGAGTTTCAGCTTCGGTGCTGCGTTGGGTGCAAGCGTGAGCTGTTGCATCGTGTGAGCGGTCATGCCGGCCGTCTGGTTCACATCCCGAGAAGGTGACAGTTGCAGTAACATAAAACGAAAACAAAATCAGCAGCATTGTTGCCGAAGCTGAACAAACCCGAACAAAAAAGTGTCGAGCAATTTGCAACTAAGTTGTTATTTACCGTCGCAAAGTTGTAGCATCCGATCATCGGGATGGTCCGTGCAAAAAAGTGCTCTGATGCAACCAGCAGCAACAGAAGAGCGAAGTTAAAGCCAAAACAAACACAAACCCGAAACAAAGCAAAACAAAATGAATGTCCCCGTGGTGGATGGGATACGGCACCAATACCACTGCAGCGCTCAGCGTAATGATGAAGGACTGAAAAAGTGGTTTCCACTGCAAAGTACCATCACAACTCGCTGACATCAAACCAAATAGAAACGTTGCAATAAAAAATGAATATAAAATAAAAACCCTCCTTTGAGGGTCGGCCCGGCGAGCGCCGAGCGCTGCGAAGGGGCCAGATGAGAAAGTGAGAATGCAGTTGTTAATTCCAGGATGCACGGCGAACGGGACGCAGAACCGGCGTCGAACTCGGTTCCCCCCTGAACGTGGCGGTGCATGGTAGTGAAATGCAATTAAAGTTTGTTATTTGTTTTCGGGTGAGAAAGTTTATAATTTCAATGAAACATGACTCAACGACTGGCTCCGTGTTTGGTTTTGTTTCCTTTCTCGTGCGGCGGGTTGGGGCGGTGCTCTCAGCGCTTTTTTTATACTGACGTTAGTTTTAACTTCAACTGGCAGTTACGTTTCGCTCGGCAGGCTGGTGTCGGCCGGGAGAACAGTTCAAGCGTCCACCGGGACGCCGAAGGTTGATACTATTATTTTTAGCTCTCAATTATTCCTTCATACGTGTGCCACTCGTGCTTTATTGGTTTTGACTGTAGGCAACTGAAAAAAGGTAATTACACACGGCCCTTCGCAAGTGTGTATATTTTTGAAATGATGTAATCATGCCTTTGCAATTTCGATGGGACTAGTTTCCCTCTGAAGCCAAACCCTTTTGATGTGCTTCTATGTGAAGAGTATTTTTGTTTCATTTTCATGTGTCGTGCTTTTGAATTTGCATATTATTGGAATGCATTCGAGTCTCACAAGGTGAAGCAGGGTTTCGTTTGAACGAGTTTCTTTGTGATTACATATACATGAGCAAAACGAATGACAAAATATAAAATATAATAAAAACATGTTTTATTTTTTGTAAGAGTCAAACTTTAAATCTTTATCCTTGGAAGGAAGGTGGTGAAGGATGAGCGAGGAGAAGTTTTGCATATATAAAGTAGACTAAATAGTCAGGAAGTATACATCGACACATAAACAATGAAACGGTGACGGGCGAAGACGAAGTAGAAGAAGGTAAGGTCACGGCGCGCTTATTGATAACGATAAGAAACAAAGAACGCAAAAGGAACAGTCAAAGATAAACAGTAATAGCAGGTGGTAGTAGTAGTAGTAGAAAGTGGTAGTAAAAAGTGGCAAGAGTTTTAGCAACAGAGAGAATACAAACAATGGATGGAAATAGTGAGATTAGAGTAATAATGAGAGAATAACAAACGAAAGCCGGAAGAAAACGGTTACAAGTACAGAACAACAGAAAAACGAAACGAGTAAATCCACTGACGGCGCATCCGATCAAAAAAGAAGTAAATTCAAACCAACGATCAAAAAAACCACAACACAACAACACGAGTGTACAGCATTGCAATCGGACAATCCGGACAATTCTTTCACTATGGGTACTTGGGAGCGGGGTTCTACTAGTACTAGAGCACATTACGTGGAGCTAGTGTGGGGGGATCGGGGGAAGCATAAGATCAACAGAGAGAAAGAGAGAGGGAGGTTGAGAGAGATAGATAAAGTTGTGGAGGGTAGGGTCGGTGGTAGAACCGCTAAGAAACAGTGAGTAGGTAGGACTTGATCGAACTTACCGACACCGGGATACGGCTGGATGCCGGGGTAGGCGGCGTGCGGCAGGGCGGCGTCTCCGTTCGGAAGTCCTTGAGCGGGTATCGACAGGTGCAGCGCATCTACGTAAAGGGCTGCATAAATTATTGTGATTCGGCGGAACGTTTGTTTCGGCGGGAAGATACGTGGGATCGGATTGGAGATACCGTGAAGGTTTGGCTACTACTTACGTCCTGGGTAGGTCTGGGGTATACCGTTGGTGTAAACTGCCTCCGAACCGGCCGGCTGACCGTTGGGCGTTTGTGCGGCCATATTGAAGGTGGGCATCGTGGGCGATGGTAGCGAGGGGATAGCACCGTTCACTGGCTGTCCGGAACCTGCGAAAATGCCGTGGTGCCGTGGTGGCGCAAGGTGAGCGACTTTGGAGCCCAGAACGTTCCCTTCCAGCGACAGGTGACACTTACCGTTCAACGCGTGAGGTATTTGTGTTGCTAGTGCAGCCATGGGATTGATATACGTGCCTTGTGCGGTTGCGGCCGCCATCAGGGCCGCCTGCTGCTGCTGGGCGTAGGCGCCGTACGGTCCGAACTGGTTGAACACGAACGGACTCAGCAGGTTCATATGGCCAGCCATTTGCTGCATACGACGGAGTTGCCTCTCTTTCTCGGTGTCAGCAAACTTTACCACTAAGCTAGAGGATGCACCCTGTGAACCGGAGAAACGCGTGACCGTGATCGGGCCACGAGGAGAAAGTGGCGCGTTAATAACATAAATCATGTCCACTCCAGCTGGCGGTTGCGCCTGGTGGCGCGGCTGGGAATGTCTTGGAGTGACCGCACCCTCCCTCCTGCGAAGCGTACGTAAATCATCATCCTATTAAGTGGAGCTAAACAACATTACGGCCACGAATAATTCATATCCATTTATTTCGAATTTGGTGGGTGGAGTGCGCGTGGCGGGAGTGGTTTCTTTTACTCGCTCCACCAACTCGTGCCAGACGTTGCATGGGAAATATTACAATGAGAAGCGATTGCAACGTTGTTATGGATGGTACACTATCAGCCGCGATGGCAGCGCAAGATAAATACATCAACAGCGGGCGAAACGGAACGGCAAAAGAATGAGCATTACACTGATAGCCTGTTTTTATTTGAATTCTCTTCCGCCCCCGGCGTTGCTCCTGGTGGGTGGGTAGAGTTTGTTTGTTTGTTTAGCGTAACATACTTTTTCTATGCTGGCACACCTTCGCGCGTACGCCGGAGCGGTGGCTACTATCTAGCGTGATTAATTACAGTGCCGTTGGAGAATATGTCCTACCGGCTAAGGAGCAACACACTTACAGCAACGATTACGCGATATCAAAACAATGAATACAATTGCTAAATGATACTAGAGGCAAAAAAGCAATCGTTGGCACACACAAAACACGCACCTATAGACGCAAATATAGTTACCACACATACACACAAACAATGGGACATATTTACTACGCTTGTATGAAGCTCTACTCCAAGGGGAACCGATTATGGCTAAACGATGTCGGGTTAGTTTCGTGACAGTGCGATTATCAGGAAACGGGTTATATCAAATATACGTTCGTTGACGTTTCGCTAAGAGTTTGATTTATGGTCAGAAACAATGGGAGTACGTTGTGCTTACTTGAAGGATGCCTGTGTACACGACATGAACACACTTCACCGCACCACGTCGTACCGTGTTTCATTGTGTGAAAAGAAGAAGAAAAAAAACAAATGAAACCTGTGGACAAGTGTACGGCACCGGCACTGCACAAAGAAAGTTCCCTCCGAATGCATGCCGATAAGCTGCCGGTGGGGTTTTGATTCAATTGACGCCACCCCGGGGTTGTAGGAAGGTGTACGCCCTTTGGCATCGATTGACTCCCATAGGTGGGCAGGAGTTCCTTTGAGGGTTAATTGATGACAAATTGAAAAGCTTCATCCGGCAGGCTGGTGAGTTGCATGAGTTAGGGAGTGATTTATGGTGCGCTTTTGGCCGCAGATGTGCTGATTGTTGGCATAAAAATGTGTTGATGGCTTATCGTGGGGGTTTGCTTTTAGAAAGGGGTTTTGTGCGTTTTGATATTTCGTTTCCTTTCATATTAAATACTAGACTGGACCAGCGCATCCGTTGTAGAATACTGATTTGATTGATTTTGAGAGCTATCAAGTGTGCCGATCCATTCAATTGATGCCAAAACAAAGCACACCGTCAAAACATAAAAAAACCTTTTGCAGTGCTTCAGCGCTGCAAATCTCTTCAAACAATAAATAAACCGTCTATTACGGGTGAACTCACTCGAAACTTCATTCCATCGCTAACACACTACCACTAGCCCTCGCAGGACGAGCCCGTCTCGCACACCTGCACACCGGTGGAACCATTTTATTCCATTTGTTTTATTTACTGAATGGGTTAGGTCTGCGTCCAGCGCAAAAGGGGTCCCCTCGCTCCAGGTGAGCTGCACTCGGCGGGGGGCGCGTTTGATGCGGTAAGTGAAAAACTCGAGCCTCAACTCGACAAAAGCATTCAATATTTTATTCATTTCTCCTTTTGCCGTGGCGAGACCAACCACACCGTGAAGCGCCGGGGAAAAACCGACTCCCGGTTCGGGCGGGAAATCAACAGATAGGAAAACTTTTCCCCCCACCGAAGGACGACGGTGAGTGCCCGGGTCCCGGCCGTGTCCCATTCAGTCGAAGGTGGCGTATACGATATTGTTTCTGTGCATTTTGGGGTTGCGCTCGAGAGTGAATCCGCCCTTAACATTGCACCGCTAACTTCGCTCGACTGCCGTTGCTTAGCTACGCCTCAAGCAGCGGCACGAGTGGATCTTCCGCTCGAGTGTCTGGGAGACGAGTTTTGCAGGGTTTTATTCCCGGTGGGCTTGTTGCACTGGTCGGGCTGTTTGCAGTGCCGACGTTCATACGATGCAACGGCAGCAACAGACAGTCGGTGCATCCCACGCTGTGCACCATCTGCTGTGCCATCATCAGCCTCATCTTGAAGGTATCTTCTCGTGTGTGTGTGTGTGTGTGTGTGTGTGTGTCTGCAGAACAGTGTCGGTGTGACGTTTACTTTACGGCGGCGGTGGCAGGACGCGAGCGTGAGCATGTGGTAATATCGATGTGAAAGATATTGCGACCGGCAGTGGAACGAAACGGCAGATATGGATATTCCAGCGCACATACTTTCTTTCCTTGTTCTCGTGCCGCTTTTCTTTTTCTCTTGCAGTCGTTCGCCGGCTCCCGCATGTAGGGACAAGTGGAATCATTCCAGCCACATCCTTCGGAACGCAAACAGCAAATAGATTGCAAAAAAAAACTGAACAGCACAGCAGAGTAGACCACATCCGCTCTATTTAGATGTAAACTAAATCGAGATGCTCACGTAGTCGCTGTGCCCGTTACGGTTGGGTGTAATCGAAATCGAATAACTAGTACGCTCTTCATCGATTGATTCGAACCGGTGGAGCCGGTGTTGGAGCGGAATGGCCGGGGGCGGGGAAGAAAGTGAATACCTATCCATCGTTGCCACAAATGGAGCTCTATGTGTGTGTGTGTGTGTGTGTGTACACTTTCCCGCAGTAAGTAAGGGCAGCCAGTGTCTAGGATCGCTTCTCGGCTCATCGATAATCGAACGTGCGAACGTCAACAGAAATGATTATCTGTGACGGAGACCGTAAGGAACATCGATGGCGTGCCTTGAAGTATTGCACACAAAAGATCTAAATTTAATGTTGTCGTTCGTCTGCACAAGAGACAATGTGAGCGGTTTCCCAAGACATCCACCGCGCTAGTGTTCTTTAAGACTTTAAGACCGACATTTTATTCGCAGCGTTTGCGTACTTTCAAGATTAAAATGTCTAGGCATGCGAGTTCAGCATTGTTTTTATGCGTAGTACTGCTTTTATCACAACATTGCTAGCTTTAAAACACTTTCTGCAGTAAAAAACCTAGTTCAACGTTGCATGCACGTGACAACACCCTTCACTAGGCGTATTTGGATTGGATTTTCCTGCTCAACTTTGCTCCCATTCTGCTTGAAGCTGACAAATGATTTGGATTTTTCTCAACCATAAACCGTCACACTATGGCGCGGGCTACATCTCTTGAATATTTCCGGCACATTTACTGCTATTTGCTCCGTTCCAGTGGGTTGGATTCTTAAAAAAGTACAACTGCATCCCAACGGAGACTTGTGAGAAAGGCGAACCGGCAGCTTCGGATGTGTTGCCTTTGCAACCAGTTGCCGTCTGACGACTCGGTGAAATCGAGCAAAACTCTGTTCGTTAGTGCACGGACGCGAGATGGTTTCACGTTTCGTTCCCCGTCCTCCCCTTGGTTTACCCTCCGTGTTTGCTGATGTGCCCTGACGAAATGATACGTCACACTCCATTGGGTTTTATATGAAAATTGATAGAAAATGTCCCCACCGTTCTCCGTTCTGGCATCGGTAGCGATGAGGGAATG
>KZ070236.1:111647-130118 GCA_002091845.1 Anopheles cracens
TACGTGGCGAAGAAAAATGCACAAACATTATTTTCAACCAAAGAAGAACGAACCGACTGCCGTACCGATGGCGAATGGTGGCACGAAGATGCGAAGGTTTCGCACGGAAAGCACTCACCGCCGCGCATCATAACGATGCCGTCGACGGGGAACGATTTCCACTCGACTGGTCCGCGGCAGACGAGTTTTCCCAAGCAGAGCTTCCCATTAGTGCTGCGGGGCGAGAACCTGTCGCTTTCACGTTCTCATCGCATGTCATCGTCCTTCGCTTAGGAACGGAACCAGGTTGTTCGGCGGTGCGAATGCGAAATCGGAATTGGAAACGGAAAAATTGGAAATAACAAATCTGTCAACTGTGATTGCCAGCTTCGCACGGACGGAATGCCATTGCCGGCGTCGGTGACGTTGTTATTATAGGTTGCTGTAAAAATTGCATCCATACATGTTTGTCTCGACCCACATTTCCTCCACTCTGCCGGGTGGCAGGAGGTGCATCGCCCTCCTCCCCCCCCATTCACTAGTTCGATCGAATGCATCAATCTGTGTGTGTTTTTTTCTGTGTTATTTCAAAACCGTACGAAAACCGTCGGATCCCCAAGGTTTGTTTGTCACCCGGCATTGAAACGAGGGTTCTGCCGGTGGCTCCGGGGATTGCAGTGATTCTATGTTGCGATTTTTCGGTCCTGCTGGGTTGTGTGTCGTGTTGTGGCGGTGCCAAAACGTATTTGTCTTTCCGCAGCCGTTACCATTGCCGGAACCGGTGGCAGAACGTACCGCCTGGTTTGTCATACGCGCCAAGTGACGTCGAGTGCGATGTTTTCCACTTCCGTCGATATTTGTCGCCTTTTCTCGGTCGAAGCCGGCACCGATGGGCATGCTCGTGCAAGGACGTTGAATTTTGTCATTTCATATCCACTTCCAGCCGGGAGTGAAAACTCATCTCGACATCCTAACGACTTTTTTGCAGGAGGGACTCAAGCGATGAAAGAATCCGGAGGTAGTCAGGAGAGCAAAACTGCAAACGGAACCGCTGCTCGAAAACAGCCAAGATCATCACTTAGTGGGTTTATTTCTTTTTTTTCTGCGTGCCCCAGTCTTCATTCCGATTGCTTGCCCAAATTCGATCGCACTTCGTTTGTTAGATTAAAATTCAATTGAATGATGTTGAAACCCGTCCGTCCGGGCAGCCACCGCGACTGCTCGTTCGATCTTTCCAATCAATTCGATTCTATCTACCCAACGCTGCCAGGAGTGATGAAACCAAAGACCCACCCGCCAGCGACCGGGTCCGGTGCATGGAAGGATAGTTTTCCTCTCCACCGCAGAGTCACCGAAACTCTCCGTCGAAACTCCGGCTCGGTTCGGCCGTGTGGCGCGAATCGGAAATGTTTTTTTTGGCTGCTGCTTGCAAAATATACTCTGTTGCGGAAAAGGCACACACATCGAAAGCAAAACGATGACGCCCGAAAAAAATAGAAAACACATACACTAAGTGAGGAAATCTTATCATCCGCAAAACAAATTGGTCACCCAGCCAGCCAACCCTTCGGCAAAAATTTCCTCCACGAAAAGCGGTCAGCCGTTGTCCGGGTGATTCTGTGGGGCGGTTGAAGTGGGATTATGTTCGTCCTGCCGCAAAACGCGACTGGCGTTGGGAAATGGAACTGCTTTCAGGTGGAATTATGCATGGTGAGTATCCACACCGAGATGGAGCAGAGCGAAACTAGTGAAAAAACCCTCTCAACTACAAACATGGATCGCAAAAAAGCATTCCAGGACCCACGACGACTGCCGTAGTACCCACCGACATCGCTGCCAGAGGTTGGAATCCTGCGCGAAACGAACGGCGCGAATTTGCGCGACAGGTGAACGTGAACTTGTGGCACGAAAGCGAAACTCCTTCCCTGCCCTGCGAGGTTTGCACAATTTATGGACTAATAATTGCGTGCGCAATACCAGCATGCGGCGCTTACAACGCCGCCACCATTCGGGGCGAGCGTAAGTAATTCGGCGCGTGGTATTTTCTATTTCGCGGCATTTTCCACAGCCAAATCCACCGTTGGTTTGATCGAGGACTGGCGGAAAGCAAAATAAGCCCGAAAAGAAACAAACGCACCGCTGGGAAATGAGTCACTTCCCATCGCGGGCACAGTGTACGGTGCGTGCACTCGAATCGCGCGCGCGATGCGTTCCACCGGAATGGCACGTAGCTCGTAAACAATGCAGCAACACTTATAAAATCGTACGGTCACGCGGGACACGAACCGGCCATTTCCCGGGCCAGCCCGAAACGTCGTGTGCGTGCGTGCTTTCGGCATCCGCATGCCACCGCAGTGTGTTCGCAGAGCAATTATGAATGTTGGTTTGATGCCGGGAAGTGGGCAGGTACGGGTACGGGGCACGGGCACGGTTTGAATCACCCAGCTGGTCACCCAGCCAGCCAACCCTTCGGCAAAAATTTCCTCCACGAAAAGCGGTCAGCCGTTGTCCGGGTGATTCTGTGGGGCGTTTGGAATAATGTGGTTGGAATTAAAATGGGGCTACTGGTCACGGGGTTTTTGTTTTTTTTTGTTCGTGTTAGCAATCGTGGGGGGAAGTTTGAATTATGTTTCAAAGATCCCTTCAACCCTGTTTGGACGTAGAATGAATTTAAAGATTGTTGGTAGTTTTCCTCCTATTGGTTATATTCCGTCAGAAGAATGCGATGTTATAGCAGAAGCTTTAGGTTTAAACAAGTTAAATTATTATTTCCCAACAAAACCTCTTTTAATGCACGATTCGGTTTGTCGCTTTTCAAACACATCATCACTAATGTCACCGTTTGTTCCGGCGGTAATAGCTATGGGAAACGGAAAGCCCAGGACAATTTTTCTCCATACCGTAGGCCCAGCCGGTTGACGTTGATCCCAATCCGTGCAGATATATGTGACAACCCTGCATTATAGCTAGGCATGATAAATTTCTGTCACACATCAAAACGCTTAGTGTCATGGCTTCGTTAGCGTCGCTGCCTGGAACGGCGAGAAGTAGGATCATCCAAAAACAACTTGGCATCCTTTCAACGCACCCGTGGCTCGTTATACCGCCGCCGACGAATCCGGTTAGCTAAATTACATTAGAGACCTTAACGTAATGGTGTGCAATCGAATGGAAACAGAATGAACGACTGCTCTGGATCGAGCGCGATAAGCCGCCCTGTGTGAGTGTGTGTGTGTGCGTGAAGCTATCCCTGGCGCAGGATTTGAAGATCCTTTTTTGTTGCAGCCGTGCCTGTCGAACTGCTGCCGCCGCGGGCAGCGAGGCGCCGAGGCGAAAGGGGTATATAGGCTGGGCGCCGTACGATACGGATAACAGAAATCCTTTCAATCGCCCGGAGGCGTACAACGACGGCAGCAGGGATATTGCTTGTCTTCATCTGCGCGATTCGACGCTTCCGAAAACGGCACGGGGTGTGCGTCGTGCGGCCGTGCGAAGAGGCTTTCCCTTTCTTTTCGTCTACTTTTTTGTTGTTTACCACCCAGCGGCACTTTTAGCGCTACTTCGAAGGTTACTTATGGGCTCGGCAGATAAGAACGAGCCCAGAAACAAACGCGCTGGCTCGGTTCGGACGGATGGACGAGCCAGGAACAGGTTGCCAGGACGATATGAAACGTCCCACACGCAAACACACCCACACAAAAGGGACTCGTCCGACACAAAGGCTCCGGGGCGTGGGAGAACACGGTTGATTCGTGAGCCACTATCCCGACCGGAGCCGATCGACTGTCATTTCTTCCCTTTCGGTGCAAATAAAATCTTTTTGCCGTGGCGCGGCAGCTTGTGCCCACGGAGCAGATGCGCCCGACCGACACTCGGGGGAATTGGAAGGCTTCGGCGGGTTTCCGTGAGAAGACACTGATAAGGATGGCCGGTGAAGGGGTGGTTTGTAAGCGATTTTTTCTCCCTTTCGTGCGGTGGCAGGTTGCCGGGTTTGTGCTTCGCCGGACACCACATTGGCAGAAGAAGAAAGGAAAATAACATGATCAATTCATCAATGGATGCTTCCGGTGGGAATTGAGGGTTGAAAAGCTGTTTGGAATAATGTGGTTGGAATTAAAATGGGGCTACTGGTCACGGGGTTTTTGTTTTTTTTTGTTCGTGTTAGCAATCGTGATCTTATCGGTGGCCTTGATATTGTCTTGCCGTTTCCAAATACTTGACGGGATCTTTCTCTTCTTCCACTACTTTCTCCTCTGCACAGAAGGCTCTTCCATTTGTTTGTTTGTTTGTTAACTGTTCGTCGATGCTTCCCACCTTTCCCGTAGCTGCCCGTACTTGGCATCCTTTCAACGCACCCGTGGCTCGTTATACCGCCGCCGACGAATCCGGTTAGCTAAATTACATTAGAGACCTTAAGAAATAAATTCCCTGAACAAATTTACCCTGCCGACGGCCGTGTGTAGTAACTACGCTTGTTTGTTGCGTGAGTAAAACACGCCGCCCCATCCGTCTCGTTGCTTCACGCACACCAACACCAAACGTTCTACCAAAAAAAACGCGCTTCCCCTCGGGTCGCCACTGCTGCTGGTGGCACGACAAATGACATCCATTCACTATAAACTGAAAGTCATAAACCCGTTTTAAGATAAAAGCCGGAAACCTTTAACCTTTCCCGGGAAACACACGCCCGGCCAACACACGCGCAGCCGTGTGCGCCCACACGGCGGCACAACACAGTGACAGTGGCTTAATATTGCGAATAGGTGCAAAGGTTCTTGAGGATCAGCACGTGTCAAGGTACGGGTCACATTTGCTCCGTGCCGCCCCGAGGCGATTTAGCGGCGCTAAAGGAAAAACATCCCTGCGCGCCGTGCGCGACGAGACAAACGAGGTGAAATTAAAGCCACCATTTGGTTCATTTTCTTTCGTGCCGGCCTGCCTGCCTGCCGGGCTAGGGGCTTCGTGGTTTTTCTCGTGAGGGCGATGTTTTTGTTGACTCTTGGTTATTGGAGTGCGTGTAGGAGGACGCTCCTCGGGGGATGGGTAGGGAACCGGTGGGAGGATTCATCTTCTGCCACGCAAGCTTGTGATAGCAGTGATTGATGGAAGGGACGTGAAAATCCATGCCCTACGTGTTGGAACATTGTTCAAGTTTGAGACAGTTGAAAGAACAGCAAGAATGAAAAGCATGTGCGTACAATAAGTTTAAATGGTGTTCTACATTTCAAAACGAGTAAGTTGAAAAAAGATATGTGTTGATAAGATACAAAAAGTATTAAAATAAGTTGAGATTTATTAAAATATATAAAAGATAGAAAAAAGTCAAGTAATAGCTTTTTGACAGGAAGAAGTTTAAAAATAGTATAACAAATATATTTAAAGCGACAATATACAAAGGTTTTCGTTAACAAGATTTATCTTTATCTTCCAGTTGGTATATCATATAATAAGTCTTTTTTTAACTATTAAGAGATTCAGATATAATCAGTAGAGATAGAATAATGAAACCGGAACATTGGGCTGTTTTTCTAATCTGATTACAGCAAACAAAGATACAACTCTAGAATGCAAAGTAATGAAACAAATATCTAAATATAAATATAAATATCATCTCTAACAATTTTACTTTAAACGTATATGCAAATCTTCAAAATGTCAAGATATCACTTAAGAGCGTTTTCAAATCATTTTATATTAATAATCATTCTGAAATGATGAACTAAGAAAAGTAAACTAAAATTATTTTTCTTCATTCAAACGAATACTAGGTAATAAAGGAATCAACTGATCCAATGTGAAAAATAAGCAATCGCATGAAAAAAATGCTTTTTGTTAAATTTCATTCGAACGTGAAATCGTGCTGCCTCAACAACACAGAAAATAAAGCATCGAAAAACACAATAATGAAATTAAACAGTTTCCCATCGCTTTACGGCACTTTGCTCCACGGCAGATTGTTGGGACACCGACTGTGGCAAAACTGCGTTCCATTTCGTTCGCGTCAGCCCGCCCGTTCACTCGCTGGGCTTACTTTCAAAGTCAATTTTTCTCTGCGTCGTCTGATAAGCGGCCCACCGAACGACTGTGATGAGACACAGCGAGAGGCATTTCAAGTCGTCGCCGATATTGTTGAAGTTTCATATTCGTGTGTAGGTGTGTGTTTGTGCGGGTGTTTCGGTGTGTGCCCCTCAACTTTCACGAGTTTTGTGTTTTTTTGCGACGGCTACCCCCGAAAACGGACATAAAAGAATAATTTTTATGTCATATCCAATTTATTTTCCGTCCAGCAGCCGTCGGCCGTGGTCGTCGTGGGCTTTACCGGCAATCGGCTGTGGCAAAGGAATGTGTTGTGTGTGTGTGCTTTTTTTCGGTTGCTTTATTCACTGTTGATTTGTTCGCAGCTGGATGCGGAGAAGTACCCGCCGGGAGTTTTTCGTTCTCCTCTTCATTTTGCACACTGCCCCACAGGACGGAGGAATGCGAGCTTGACAAATGTTTCTCGCGGATTGAACAGAGCACCGAGAGGAAGACGGTCCAAATCGCACCATCCCTTTGTACCGATGGAATGGGAAGAATTGGGATGCGACCTGGGGACAACAGCAACAACCACACAAAAAAAATCCACCTGAAACGATGCGATAGGGATTTTTCCCTTGATTTCCACGGCCACGCCAGGGAGATTGCTCTCGGCCACCATTAGCCGAGCGTGAGAGCCGAACGGGAGTGAGAGAAAATTCGGACCACTCGGACAATGCTATTCAGAAGCAGACATGCGAATAACGAATTACGGTACGTGCATGCATTCTCCGGGCCTGTGGTTGGGCTGGTATGTGCTGTAAGCAGGCCAGCCGTACCAGGCATGCCGGGCCAGCCGGTGTGTATGACTCGGGAACAACCGCCAAGGGAAGTGTTTCGGGTTGATCTTTTCGCTCTTCTGCGCCATGTGTTGTGTGTTGGGCATGTGCTTCAACCCACCGCATCTTCGAGTGATCTAGTGCTGGCGGCCAACATGATACAGCTAAACAACAGAGCCAGCACGTGTGAAATTATGTTCAGTTGCGATGCCGGAGCCGTTCTGTTCAGTATGCGACAGTGGTAAACCGTACGTTCGGTACGCGACTGGATTGTCCTGGTGATGTAGTCAAGCATTGCTTTTGATTTATAGCTGGTTGTAGATTATTTTTTTTAGCATGTTTAACTTTTCTGCTGTGTTTGAAGCAGGGTTGATACGCTGGTAGCAAGCAGAAAGATGTCGTTTGCAATGAAAGAGCAGTTTTTGTTATTTCTTTTGGTGCCAAACATCCTAGGAAACGTGAGTGAAATGTCTTTAAATCGTTCATTTTCATGCATTAAAAATTTTGACAAAAAAATAATCACAAAACAAAATCTCGGTGAGGGACATTCTTCCTCTTTAGATGCCGTGAGCCGTCACTTTGCTGGTCGAAATCACTGCTGGCACTAAGCCGACATCGATACTTCACAGAGTACTTCCCTAGAACAATTTACCCTTGCACTGCTCCATTTGCTGAGAAACTGGCTTCTTATTTTCCTCTCAGGTCCTTATCGCCTTCGCCTCCGTCGACGAGGTTTGGGGTCGGCTTTTTTCCTGATGGAAGTGACATAGTACTGTCCTGCGTTGTTTGTTTGGTATTTCCATCCGTCCCGGTGCAAGTGATGCCAGCCGATGTAGATATTTGCTGCCATCAGACAGACACGACACGCCGTCGTGTCGCACAAAAGAAATCAGAACGAGTTTATGGGAAGGTTGAAGGAACACACTCGTACGCAGAAGAAGACAGAGATGAGAAAAAATATACTGATAGCCACCACAGCCGAACCACTAAACTAGTGTGCTGCCAATAGCGATCCCAGCACATCCGGTCTTCACACACACACATACACGCACACATCTCGTATGCATTATGCTGTGTTATGTTCCGCAAGCTCCACTAGGCGAGAATGCAGACAGTGGAAGAGGCCGTGCGCCACTTACGGCATGAAATAAATGGCACATGACAAAGGCGACCCGAAAGGAAAGTTGCCAACTTGAAAAGGAGGCTGACAATATGATTCATGTGCCACGGGGCCACACGCCGGAAGGCACAGGCTGCATCAGCTAACCAAGCCGTGGGGGGAAACCCGAGCGGTGCTCCTGACGTTCGGCGCCGTTGAGCGTTCGCTGTCGTTTGTCATTCGCTTGTGGCAAATGTGGCGACTAGTTGCGCTTTTTCCCCCCAAACACGTTGCCGGAACATGGCGTCAGGTTCGGGTGGAAGCGGGGAAATAATTGCTCCCACAGTCGGAACAAATTTATTTCCCGCCGGGCAGGGCGGACCGGGAGAACGGAAAAGTGGGCACGGAACTCGACTGCAAGTGTCACTTCATAAGCATACCATTGTGCGCTCCTCCTCGGCACGAGGTCGGTTTTTCTTTCGGTCGGTTCCTTCGCCAGGCTCGAAGACGGCGCTAGGCAGCGCTAGGTGGTTCGTACGGCTTTGTTATGCTCCCGGTGACAAGTTGACAATTCGAGTGAGACGATTTAATGGATGATAGTGAGCGTAAAATAAGAAAATAAGCCGATAAATGATGGGGCACTCTTTTGTGTGCGGAAGAAGCTTGCGGTGTTGGTGGTGATGAAACATGAGTGCATTTCTTCATTTCGAGTGCAACGTTTGCTCCTTTTTTGTGTAATTTGTTCTCGCTCGTGACACAACAAAAAGATAAATAATCTGAGTGCATTAGCGCCTTGAGGAGACATTCGCCCATCGCGATATGGCGCAATTGTTCGGAGGGCTTGAGTTGAAAACAGCTCCCCGAACGCTTCGAGCATATCCTAAGCGCGTTAAATATTCAATCAATCATTAGTGCCGCCCACATTATCCCAAACGGCGAACATGAATGCGGCCGTCGAGTGCTCCAGCGCTCATTTTATATTTATGCACATTTGGGACTCATCGCTAGACGCCCGAGGAAGGATTCCCGGTGGGCGCACAAAGTGATACTTCGGCGCACGGGCCCACAAAAAAGGCTTCAAGTAGCGAAAGCTATCGCCGGTGCGCTCGGGAAAGATGATAAGCCTCACCTGAGCGTTTTCTTTTCCTGCGGAACAAAAATCATCTCCTCCCGAGTGTGTGTGTAAGTGCAAAAGAAAAATCTTCCCGTTCGTTTCCTTCCCTGCCAGCAGACGGCGAGAACTGGCACTCGTGGAGTTGAGTTCTTCCCTCGCGGCGCACAAGACCCAACAGGCAGACGGGTAAACTTTTACGTTCTACTCCATTACCTAATATGCCCATCGAGATATCGTGTTAATATTGTATTAGGGCGCGGTGCGTTAATATTTCTTCATTTATGGTGGTGCCCACGTGTCTAGGTCCCGTCTCCTATGGTCGTGTTTTGTGCGCGTGCCCCAGCCCTCGAGACACCACACCGTCTTGCGAAGGTCTCGCCGAGGTGTTTAGTTGTTTGTTTATCGTCGTTATGCCGTCGTCGTCGTCGTCGTCAGTGTACTCTACCGAAGGTTCTTTTGCGAACGCACAGATAGCAGATCTGCCGGCGTCGAAAGTCGAAACACGGCACACCGAAACGCCGTTGAGCGTTCGCTGTCGTTTGTCATTCGCTTGTGGCAAATGTGGCGACTAGTTGCGCTTTTTCCCCCCAAACACGTCGCCGGAACATGGCGTCGGGTTGGGGTGGAAGCGGGGAAATAATTGCTCCCACAGTCGGAACAAATTTATTTCCCGCCGGGCAGGGCGGACCGGGAGAACGGAAAAGTGGGCACGGAACTCGACTGCAAGTGTCACTTCATAAGCATACCATTGTGCGCTCCTCCTCGGCACGAGGTCGGTTTTTCTTTCGGTCGGTTCCTTCGCCAGGCTCGAAGACGGCGCTAGGCAGCGCTAGGTGGTTCGTACGGCTTTGTTATGCTCCCGGTGACAAGTTGACAATTCGAGTGAGACGATTTAATGGATGATAGTGAGCGTAAAATAAGAAAATAAGCCGATAAATGATGGGGCACTCTTTTGTGTGCGGGAGAAGCTTGCTGTGTTGGTAGTGATGAAACATGAGTGCATTTCTTCATTTCGAGTGCAACGTTTGCTCCTTTTTTGTGTAATTTGTTCTCGCTCGTGACACAACAAAAAGATAAATAATCTGAGTGCATTAGCGCCTTGAGGAGACATTCGCCCATCGCGATATGGCGCAATTGTTCGGAGGGCTTGAGTTGAAAACAGCTCCCCGAACGCTTCGAGCATATCCTAAGCGCGTTAAATATTCAATCAATCATTAGTGCCGCCCACATTATCCCAAACGGCGAACGTGAATGCGGCCGTCGAGTGCTCCAGCGCTCATTTTATATTTATGCACATTTGGGACTCATCGCTAGACACCCGAGGAAGGATTCCCGGTGGGCGCACAAAGTGATACTTCGGCGCACGGGCCCACAAAAAAGGCTTCAAGTAGCGAAAGCTATCGCCGGTGCGCTCGGGAAAGATGATAAGCCTCACCTGAGCGTTTTCTTTTCCTGCGGAACAAAAATCATCTCCTCCCGAGTGTGTGTGTAAGTGCAAAAGAAAAATCTTCCCGTTCGTTTCCTTCCCTGCCAGCAGACGGCGAGAACTGGCACTCGTGGAGTTGAGTTCTTCCCTCGCGGCGCACAAGACCCAACAGGCAGGCGGGTAAACTTTTACGTTCTACTCCATTACCTAATATGCCCATCGAGATATCGTGTTAATATTGTATTAGGGCGCGGTGCGTTAATATTTCTTCATTTATGGTGGTGCCCACGTGTCTAGGTCCCGTCTCCTATGGTCGTGTTTTGTGCGCGTGCCCCAGCCCTCGAGACACCACACCGTCTTGCGAAGGTCTCGCCGAGGTGTTTGGTTGTTTGTTTATCGTCGTTATGCCGTCGTCGTCGTCGTCGTCGGTGTACTCTACCGAAGGTTCTTTTGCGAACGCACAGATAGCAGATCTGCCGGCGTCGAAAGTCGAAACACGGCACACCGAATGGGCACGGCACACAGCGCCGCAGATGATTGTTATTCCGAGAAAAATGATTCCCCCGTCGCCGTTTTCGGGTGGTATTTCATTTAAAGGCAATTTGCATAAGATAAGTCGTGATAAAGGACACTTGTGCCGACCTTGGAAGCATGTGCCGTCGCCTGCTGGGAAATTTGCCTGCTGCTGCTGCCGTACCGGAGTGGAAATGCCCACGTAAGGATTTTCCGCCGGATTACCACTCATTCGCCGGAATCGAAGACACAATAATATCGAAAATTCAATCTTTTTGATAAGCGCACCCATCAAGCGTGTCTGTTTTGCGCTGCTTTCGTGCTTCTTGTACCGTGCATTCATCCTCTCGGAGGCAATCTTAGGTCAGAGCGTTGTCTCAGTTCTTGCGAAAACACGGCGGTACGCCTATCGCTTTGAGCACATGATGCAGTGTTGTGCTGACTTTTTCACACTTCCGGCAGCAATACCACGCAGCAAATGCTTCGTTATCCTTGTCGCCTCACACAACCACACCTTATCTTCATGTCATCTTTCTGCTCACTGGCATGGGTGTGCGATGTTTGAGGTTTCGAATGTGTGCGGAGGCGATGCTTTGTGACACCCACACCAACGCAACACAAAACATCGTGCACAAAAACTTCCACTTCCAGATGTCGTTCAAATGTCAGATAAATGTGCGAGCGCCCCGTGTGACGGGATGGTTTGTGATAGAAAATTAACAAGAAAAAATACCCCGAAGAAGTAAAAAGGCACCCGAAATAGAAGAAATTCAGCGTCGTCCTTCCCCGAGGATAGCGGGGTGGTGACGAACATAAGAAGGTGTTTGCCGGGGAAGAAGTTAGGCTCTAAGAAGTCCTTAAGGCATTCGGTCGCCAAACGCACTGTGTGATGGCGTACATTGAATTTGTGCGCTCGTCTCTTTTTTCTGCCCGTTACTACTCCCTCTCCCAGCGTGCTGTCAAAGGACAAAGGATGAAGGAAAATATCCCGAACCGTCATACGGCGTAAGATGAAAATCATTTCGCACACAGCGGGCATTCCGGTTGGGTGGGCTGGGAGGGGGGGGGGGCTGAATGGGTGGAAAAATATGGAAATTTAGCTCAGCAAAAATCCACCAGGGGTTCGCTCGCTTTCCTTCCGCTATCTGGTAGTACTTTGTTGAATAAGTTCATTCCCAAGCGCTACTGCCAGAAAAAAGGATAAGACAGTCATTTATGTAAGTAGTAGAGAAAGGAGCGTGTACAAAAAAGATGACCTCAACTGGACCGCGACGAGTGAAGTTCGTTTCGGAACAATCAGTGAATAAATTGTCCTAGCTGCTGCCGTGAAGTGCATACCGTCGTGCGGAAAATGGTGGTCCAGCTTTTATTTGCTAGCCGTCACCTTCTAGGACACTTTCTCGGGAGGTTAAGTGACCTGTTGACAGGATGCGATTTGCTTGACACAAAGAATGCCAGACTGCTTGAAGGTTGTCGTTCGAGTTCGAATGCTTCCTTCGTTCGAAGCAAATGCCATGATTGTTTGTCAAGTACATTTTATTGTGCAATTTGCTGGAAAGCGTTATTTCTCTACATGATATTGAAAATATTTTAAAAATGCACTGTTGTAGTGAAAATTCAAAATAAGTTGAATTATTAAAGTGCTTTAAAATAGAATAACAGAACCCTTGCAAAGTGTGTATTTTTGCATTAAAACCTCTTATATTACTATTCAAATTGTTTTTTTAGCAGATGAGCACGCACACAGCGCGAAATTTCATCCAAAACTACCATGCGTTCGTACGGCTTTGTTATGCTCCCGGTGACAAGTTGACAATTCGAGTGAGACGATTTAATGGATGATAGTGAGCGTAAAATAAGAAAATAAGCCGATAAATGATGGGGCACTCTTTTGTGTGCGGGAGAAGCTTGCTGTGTTGGTAGTGATGAAACATGAGTGCATTTCTTCATTTCGAGTGCAACGTTTGCTCCTTTTTTGTGTAATTTGTTCTCGCTCGTGACACAACAAAAAGATAAATAATCTGAGTGCATTAGCGCCTTGAGGAGACATTCGCCCATCGCGATATGGCGCAATTGTTCGGAGGGCTTGAGTTGAAAACAGCTCCCCGAACGCTTCGAGCATATCCTAAGCGCGTTAAATATTCAATCAATCATTAGTGCCGCCCACATTATCCCAAACGGCGAACGTGAATGCGGCCGTCGAGTGCTCCAGCGCTCATTTTATATTTATGCACATTTGGGACTCATCGCTAGACACCCGAGGAAGGATTCCCGGTGGGCGCACAAAGTGATACTTCGGCGCACGGGCCCACAAAAAAGGCTTCAAGTAGCGAAAGCTATCGCCGGTGCGCTCGGGAAAGATGATAAGCCTCACCTGAGCGTTTTCTTTTCCTGCGGAACAAAAATCATCTCCTCCCGAGTGTGAGTGTAAGTGCAAAAGAAAAATCTTCCCGTTCGTTTCCTTCCCTGCCAGCAGACGGCGAGAACTGGCACTCGTGGAGTTGAGTTCTTCCCTCGCGGCGCACAAGACCCAACAGGCAGACGGGTAAACTTTTACGTTCTACTCCATTACCTAATATGCCCATCGAGATATCGTGTTAATATTGTATTAGGGCGCGGTGCGTTAATATTTCTTCATTTATGGTGGTGCCCACGTGTCTAGGTCCCGTCTCCTATGGTCGTGTTTTGTGCGCGTGCCCCAGCCCTCGAGACACCACACCGTCTTGCGAAGGTCTCGCCGAGGTGTTTAGTTGTTTGTTTATCGTCGTTATGCCGTCGTCGTCGTCGTCGTCAGTGTACTCTACCGAAGGTTCTTTTGCGAACGCACAGATAGCAGATCTGCCGGCGTCGAAAGTCGAAACACGGCACACCGAATGGGCACGGCACACAGCGCCGGCAGATGATTGTTATTCCGAGAAAAATGATTCCCCCGTCGCCGTTTTCGGGTGGTATTTCATTTAAAGGCAATTTGCATAAGATAAGTCGTGATAAAGGACACTTGTGCCGACCTTGGAAGCATGTGCCGTCGCCTGCTGGGAAATTTGCCTGCTGCTGCTGCTGCCGTACCGGAGTGGAAATGCCCACGTAAGGATTTTCCGCCGGATTACCACTCATTCGCCGGAATCGAAGACACAATAATATCGAAAATTCAATCTTTTTGATAAGCGCACCCATCAAGCGTGTCTGTTTTGCGCTGCTTTCGTGCTTCTTGTACCGTGCATTCATCCTCTCGGAGGCAATCTTAGGTCAGAGCGTTGTCTCAGTTCTTGCGAAAACACGGCGGTACGCCTATCGCTTTGAGCACATGATGCAGTGTTGTGCTGACTTTTTCACACTTCCGGCAGCAATACCACGCAGCAAATGCTTCGTTATCCTTGTCGCCTCACACAACCACACCTTATCTTCATGTCATCTTTCTGCTCACTGGCATGGGTGTGCGATGTTTGAGGTTTCGAATGTGTGCGGAGGCGATGCTTTGTGACACCCACACCAACGCAACACAAAACATCGTGCACAAAAACTTCCACTTCCAGATGTCGTTCAAATGTCAGATAAATGTGCGAGCGCCCCGTGTGACGGGATGGTTTGTGATAGAAAATTAACAAGAAAAAATACCCCGAAGAAGTAAAAAGGCACCCGAAATAGAAGAAATTCAGCGTCGTCCTTCCCCGAGGATAGCGGGGTGGTGACGAACATAAGAAGGTGTTTGCCGGGGAAGAAGTTAGGCTCTAAGAAGTCCTTAAGGCATTCGGTCGCCAAACGCACTGTGTGATGGCGTACATTGAATTTGTGCGCTCGTCTCTTTTTTCTGCCCGTTACTACTCCCTCTCCCAGCGTGCTGTCAAAGGACAAAGGATGAAGGAAAATATCCCGAACCGTCATAAAGTGCAAAAGAAAAATCTTCCCGTTCGTTTCCTTCCCTGCCAGCAGACGGCGAGAACTGGCACTCGTGGAGTTGAGTTCTTCCCTCGCGGCGCACAAGACCCAACAGGCAGACGGGTAAACTTTTACGTTCTACTCCATTACCTAATATGCCCATCGAGATATCGTGTTAATATTGTATTAGGGCGCGGTGCGTTAATATTTCTTCATTTATGGTGGTGCCCACGTGTCTAGGTCCCGTCTCCTATGGTCGTGTTTTGTGCGCGGGGGGGGGGGGGGGGGGGGGGGGGGCTGAATGGGTGGAAAAATATGGAAATTTAGCTCAGCAAAAATCCACCAGGGGTTCGCTCGCTTTCCTTCCGCTATCTGGTAGTACTTTGTTGAATAAGTTCATTCCCAAGCGCTACTGCCAGAAAAAAGGATAAGACAGTCATTTATGTAAGTAGTAGAGAAAGGAGCGTGTACAAAAAAGATGACCTCAACTGGACCGCGACGAGTGAAGTTCGTTTCGGAACAATCAGTGAATAAATTGTCCTAGCTGCTGCCGTGAAGTGCATACCGTCGTGCGGAAAATGGTGGTCCAGCTTTTATTTGCTAGCCGTCACCTTCTAGGACACTTTCTCGGGAGGTTAAGTGACCTGTTGACAGGATGCGATTTGCTTGACACAAAGAATGCCAGACTGCTTGAAGGTTGTCGTTCGAGTTCGAATGCTTCCTTCGTTCGAAGCAAATGCCATGATTGTTTGTCAAGTACATTTTATTGTACTGCTGCTGCTGCCGTACCGGAGTGGAAATGCCCACGTAAGGATTTTCCGCCGGATTACCACTCATTCGCCGGAATCGAAGACACAATAATATCGAAAATTCAATCTTTTTGATAAGCGCACCCATCAAGCGTGTCTGTTTTGCGCTGCTTTCGTGCTTCTTGTACCGTGCATTCATCCTCTCGGAGGCAATCTTAGGTCAGAGCGTTGTCCCAGTTCTTGCGAAAACACGGCGGTACGCCTATCGCTTTGAGCACATGATGCAGTGTTGTGCTGACTTTTTCACACTTCCGGCAGCAATACCACGCAGCAAATGCTTCGTTATCCTTGTCGCCTCACACAACCACACCTTATCTTCATGTCATCTTTCTGCTCACTGGCATGGGTGTGCGATGTTTGAGGTTTCGAATGTGTGCGGAGGCGATGCTTTGTGACACCCACACCAACGCAACACAAAACATCGTGCACAAAAACTTCCACTTCCAGATGTCGTTCAAATGTCAGATAAATGTGCGAGCGCCCCGTGTGACGGGATGGTTTGTGATAGAAAATTAACAAGAAAAAATACCCCGAAGAAGTAAAAAGGCACCCGAAATAGAAGAAATTCAGCGTCGTCCTTCCCCGAGGATAGCGGGGTGGTGACGAACATAAGAAGGTGTTTGCCGGGGAAGAAGTTAGGCTCTAAGAAGTCCTTAAGGCATTCGGTCGCCAAACGCACTGTGTGATGGCGTACATTGAATTTGTGCGCTCGTCTCTTTTTTCTGCCCGTTACTACTCCCTCTCCCAGCGTGCTGTCAAAGGACAAAGGATGAAGGAAAATATCCCGAACCGTCATACGGCGTAAGATGAAAATCATTTCGCACACAGCGGGCATTCCGGTTGGGTGGGCTGGGAGGGGGGGGGGGGTGAATGGGTGGAAAAATATGGAAATTTAGCTCAGCAAAAATCCACCAGGGGTTCGCTCGCTTTCCTTCCGCTATCTGGTAGTACTTTGTTGAATAAGTTCATTCCCAAGCGCTACTGCCAGAAAAAAGGATAAGACAGTCATTTATGTAAGTAGTGTGTACTCTACCGAAGGTTCTTTTGCGAACGCACAGATAGCAGATCTGCCGGCGTCGAAAGTCGAAACACGGCACACCGAATGGGCACGGCACACAGCGCCGGCAGATGATTGTTATTCCGAGAAAAATGATTCCCCCGTCGCCGTTTTCGGGTGGTATTTCATTTAAAGGCAATTTGCATAAGATAAGTCGTGATAAAGGACACTTGTGCCGACCTTGGAAGCATGTGCCGTCGCCTGCTGGGAAATTTGCCTGCTGCTGCTGCACTTGAAGGTTGTCGTTCGAGTTCGAATGCTTCCTTCGTTCGAAGCAAATGCCATGATTGTTTGTCAAGTACATTTTATTGTCCAATTTGCTGGAAAGCGTTATTTCTCTACATGATATTGAAAATATTAAAGAAATGAACTGCTGTAGTGAAAATTCAAAATAAGTTGAATTATTAAAGTGCTTTAAAATAGAATAACAGAACCCTTGCAAAGTGTGTATTTTTGCATTAAAACCTCTTATATTACTATTCAAATTGTTTTTTTAGCAGATGAGCACGCACACAGCGCGAAATTTCATCCAAAACTACCATGCCTGTCGATAACAAATATGCATAACAAGAAAGCGGGTGCAAAAAGAAAAACCAATTGAAATACATTGACCGGAATATATTCGCTTCATTTTCCATTCCCAAACAAAATCGCACCACAATTGGCATCTGCCCGTGGGATGGGGTGGAAAATTTTCCAATTTCGTTCCCAATCATTTGTCGCCGATCGAAAGCGATTTCGGCATGGTAATCCGCAGTTCGGTAAACATTTATTGAAAACGGCAGGCTTATTCGATGATTTGAGTTTACGTTCACTTTGTTTCGTTGCGTTGTGCGGCTAGCGCAACATGAGCCAACGAAGTTTGTGGTGTAAGCTATGGCTGGTTTGTTGTTTGTGAGGGTTGTGTTCCTATTATTATGGGTTTGAAAATGAACCGATTGCAAACTGAATGAATTAAATTCACTGAGAAATTCATTTGATGTAAGCCAACACTAAATCAGTAAATTTAATTTAATCTAGCACAGCACTGTGAAACGTAACAACTATTCTCATCTACGCGAAGAATTTCATATGCTCCGATAGTTGCATTCCAAAAACATTCGTAATAGATAACAATGAATCGCTCTTCAATGGGTTATGCTTCCACGATCGAATTCCACACATTTTTCCAGGAAAATTGATCCTTTGATCTCACCTTTTCATTCATATCGCCTGCATTCTAATTGATATGGGTTTAATATGAATTGATATTGAAATTAATAACTCCATTGGGTAATGAAGGAAATGAGACACGCTTGATTGCGATGAAATCCTGTCACAAGATAACTTACTCAAAACACACAAACATTTGCTTACATACTATTAAATGACAGCTCACCGTCAGTGTTTGCTCTCAATGTTTAAAATCCATGCTGAAGCTTACCTGAAAGAGAATGCAAGAAAGAGAGAAGAAACACCATGTTAGTACAGAACGGGAATAAAGCCGCCAGAGCGTGCTGCGGTATGTAGCATAGATTAAAAAACCGAACCAAAATCATTACAAAGAAATAAAAATAAAGACGAAAACGTTGTTGCCTTCGGTGGGGTTTGGTTTCTTTACGAGCTTCGGAGACAATGTATTGTAAACCTACCAGCAGCGTGGTGGAATAAAAACCACCCGTCCTAACCCATCCCCCAAGTGTTCGCGATGCTGCGAGAGCACAATCATAAAATGAAATTTGCCTTGCCTACTGCTGAGGTGCCT
>KZ070236.1:130128-141510 GCA_002091845.1 Anopheles cracens
CAGCGCGGGCGATGTCTCCGGAATACGAGTAATTCCTGTCAGCAGGGAGCAACGGATGGGCAGAGACGAAACATCATGTCTTGTTTGTGGGGCCCGTTTCTTTCCCGTGCTATCTCCGTCCGTGCTTTTTATCGTCCCCACCATCGGGAGCTTCTGGTCTCTTGTTGAATGTGCCATTTTCATTTGAGCGTGTATGCTCGTTGTAGGGACATTTGCATAAAAAAGCGAATCACTTTTTACGTTGCCCAACAAAAAGGTAAATCCTCTGGGAGACACCGACCGAGCGGCATTTCGAATATGAACGATGAATGAACAACTTTGTAGCTCACGTTTTCTCGAAGGATTTTGACACAAAAAGTATGGTCGCTGGAGGAGAGAAAAAAAGCACGCACGGTTTCGGTTTCGGCAGAACAGAACAGTGTTTGCTCGTTGCTGCAAGGGTTCGGTTCTATTTGGGTGAAAAGTTGGACAATCGAATGGTGAATACATTTCGCTTGTTCTTGTTCCCTGCTCCGTGCTCGAACAAAGTTTCATGCTAGTCTCCCATTTCCCGTACACGGCGACGCCCCGTAAGCCAACCGGCGAGTGTACTATATTTATGCGAATATGTCAGTAAATATATTTTATTACATCTCATTGACAGCGGTGGCGAACTGGATGCTGTTGTTATTTGCCAGATCTCGCTTGATTCCTTCCGATCATCCGGAACCGTCTCGCTGTTCAATATTCGCAAGCGGACAAACAACCCCGAGCTGGAAGCGATGGCAGCGGCAAAACAAAAACCGCATACATCTTCGCAGCGCGACTGGCGCGGGGAAGGAAACAATACCAAGAAGAAGAAAAAAAAACTTTTGTTCGGCAAAAACTCAACCCCTCGGACACACTCCTTTCTCGAGCGTGGCCCGTTTCGGGCGATGCGGGTCAATCACCCGCAAGGGCTGCGGGTGGAAAGTTTTCCGTACCGGGCTGTTATACGCTACGTTTCACCGGAAGGTGGGAGGCGGGTTTCTTTTTCCCGATGTGACATAATGTTCGGCTCGTGACGATACTCGTGAGACGTTGCCTTCGTGGTCGTCCTGCGAAGGAGAACGTACCATAACCACGGCGACGACGGACGAAAACGGAACAAAAAACTTGATTGGAAAGTATGTGCTCTCGCCCGACGTATTGATGATATCCGCATGGGATTTTCTTTTCCTCGAGTGCTCGGCCCCAGCTTACTCGCGGCCCCACACATATACAATACTGCGAGCGAGAGGAACTGGCGAACTTTTCTTAACGACCCAGAGCAGTACGCACACTCCCGGTGCTTCTCGTGTGTCGCTTCGTCCCGTCGTGATGAAGGGGCTTCAATTGTCCTTACTCAGCAGGTCCACGGCACGCGAGGGTAACACCCCACGGGACAAACAATTTTGGTGGTTAGTTTGGCGGCAGGCAAACTTCGGTCCATCTTTCGACCAGTTTTCAGCAGCGTATGAGAATGAGTTTTTCGTGACATCCGACCCGGGCGTTCCGGCATCATCTACTCGTAACGGAACGGTCACGGGAAGCGCAAAACAAAAGCACCATCAATGAAGTTCCGACCAACGCAGAGGCATCAATGACGATAAAAAGTTTTAAGGACCCTCAACATCGATTTCTGGACCGGGGATCCGGGAGAAGTCAGCATCGCGCTGGCAACACTGTAACACTTTGATTACCTACAGCCGACAGACAGCGTCCCATCTTCACGTGCTCGCCATTTCCCAGCCGGGCAGTTCGCCGGTCATAATGGGCGTAATAAAACTCCATCATATCTCAGTTCCGGGGGTAGCGCAAGGGATGTATGGGTGGATCGTGCATTCCAGCGGTGTACCGACACGTGCACAACAACACGAAACAATTTCATTTCGCGTACGTTTCCCGGATTCTCGGCGCGCGATCGACGCACAAATGGGGGGTAATTTATTTGCCGTGTCTTGACCACACACGCGGACGGGCTGCTCCAGTTTCGCTCGGTTGTGTGTTTATGGCGCCCCCTTCTCTTTTTGTTTTTTTTTTTGGTCAACGGCCACCCCGTGCCAAAAACGTTCGAGGGCCAATTCGTGGCGATTCTGTTGTCCTTTTTATGGCACTGTTTGGTGATTTTCTAGCGTGGAGATGGTAAACTTTTCCCATTTCACTTTCTTCGCGCGCGTGTGTGTGTGTGCGTTTGTTTCTTCATCCACCGTGTGCGGAATGAAGTCATCTCCTGGAGGATGTCCTGAATGGGCTTTTATTGCCAAGTAGGTGGAAAAGTTTCTGGACGCTTATCGAAGCTTCTTGCCAAGACGGATGTACTCCACAGAAGGCCGGTTGATTGAGTTTCATGATTGGAGAAAATGTACAACGAGCGTTTTATGGCACTGTTTGGTGATTTTCTAGCGTGGAGATGGTAAACTTTTCCCATTTCACTTTCTTCGCGCGCGTGTGTGTGCGTTTGTTTCTTCATCCACCGTGTGCGGAATGAAGTCATCTCCTGGAGGATGTCCTGGATGGGCTTTTATTGCCAAGTAGGTGGAAAAGTTTCTGGACGCTTATCGAAGCTTCTTGCCAAGACGGATGTACTCCACAGAAGGCCGGTTGATTGAGTTTCATGATTGGAGAAAATGTACAACGAGCGTCTTCTCCCGGTCGATTATGGCTCATCACAACAATAGGGTCTCATGTTTCATAGAGCATATTTTTATTGAAATTTAAAGCAAACTGTGCGCTTCATCGAACCCGCTCCGGTGGACGAGGCTTCCTGTTACGAAATAATAACAGTAACGATGCGGAGTTTGCTTTGCGAGCTTTGCAAAACAGAAAACATGTTTTAATTGATCATCTGCTGCTGTTGGCTCTGCAAACACTCCCGCCTGGCTGTAGTTTCATAATGAAGCCAAACATCCGCCCGGGAACGGTACGGGGGCATAATCCTTTGTGCCGGAAGGATCTCGGAAAGGGTCCTCGTGATTGCAACAGTTCCTCGTCACTGGTGTCGATTGTTGGCAAGTTCAAACGATGAACTCTTCGGTCGGCTCCTCCTGCTAGCTAGCTTTCCCCGCGGGTGCGCTGGGGAGCTCCGGAGCGGATTTGCCATTACACGAAAACCAGAAAGCAATCAACTTTCTCTTGACGTCTACTTCAAAGCGGTGTAACAGAAATTTAATTACTTTTTGAGCTTTTGAGGCGGGGGTACCGATATGGAGCAGCATACGATCTGAAGCTCCGCGTTCGCATTGCACAGGGCTGAAGAAACTCCTTCGATTACCGAACCGAAGCCTGCCCGGCGCAGTAGGGTGTAGTTTAATTTCGATCGTTGCTGTAACGTACGTAACGCAAAACACCGTGGCGGGGAAAGTCAAGCCAGTGTAATCTTTGGGTGGTACGTTTTACACAGCCGATGAAGTGGGTCAAAGGCTTTGATTGAAATCTGTTCGATTGCCTGTCAATAACCCGGCCGAGAAGTGGCATACAAGCACTCTACGGACAGTACCGGGGCCATCTCCTTTTTGCTTCACACTTACAGCGGCACAAGGCGTCGTGGCCCAGTGGCGTCGTTTTACACAGCCGATGAAGTGGGTCAAAGGCTTTGATTGAAATCTGTTCGATTGCCTGTCAATAACCCGGCCGAGAAGTGGCATACAAGCACTCTACGGACAGTACCGGGGCCATCTCCTTTTTGCTTCACACTTACAGCGGCACAAGGCGTCGTGGCCCAGTGGCGCAAGTGTCTCAAGGATGTGCTGTCAAATAAATCAAGATTCAATATTTCACTAGTCACGGGTCCCGATATCGATCATCAATAATCCCTACACACAAAACGGGCCATTGGGAGAGCATCGGGAGAGGGGCGAACAAATTGAACTGAAAATAAATTTCTCACTGAATTATACATGTAATCTTTCAATTCCATTGCCGTTTCGCAGCCGTGTACCATCTTTCACACTTCCAGACAGCTTTGCGCCGTAAGTGAGTGTCCTTTTTCCAAGCGACACGAAAGCTTCGCTTTCCACAGCGACTCGCAGCGTGACAGCAGTGCGACACAAATGATCATATAAATTATGTATTTACAGAAGTAATCTCCATTTAAATGACTTCAATCAAATCCATATCCGTTGTGAGTGGCAGTGGAGATGGGTTGGCATTTGCGAGAGTCCCCAGGACGTTCCATCGTCATCGTCCGGATCGATCGTACGTCCACATGACAGAAGCTCCACAAGACACTCCAAGCCGACCCGTGCGAAGGTGGAGCAAAAACTGAACGGGGTGACGTGCTAGCAATCGAAGAAATTGACAGAAAACATGGCTCCCGGGGCCAACCGAGCAGCTGGTCCTTGCCGGGTGCTTGTCACGTTGTGGCGCAGTTAAAGTCGTCGTCGTTGTAAGAGCTTGGCGTACGACTACGAAGTGAGATAGTAACAAAGGAAAGAACTCTTCAGCTATGTTTGGAAAGAGGTTCACTCAAGCCGGGCATCGCACGCCTTCCCGTGCCGTTGGAGGCTCATTATTTCCCTGACCCGAGATAAAAACGCTTTGTTTCGTTGGGCTATCCGAGGGTGAAAAACTTTCTTTTCACTCATTGATTCTTGCTTGCTCCGGTTTTTTGGTTCCTACTTCTTTATCTTTAAAAGGATACATTCATCTCGACTACTTGAAGTAAGAGGACTAACGTCAGTGACCGAGCAAAAGAAGGAGGAAAAAACACAGACATGCTACCACTCTCCAAGAATTAAGTCTTATGCTTGATTCGCTTAGCGTGCCACTTGCGATTTTAATTCCGCTGCTCGCTGCTCCGTTCGGGGCATCAGAAGAGGCAGCAGTTGCACAGTTGGGCTTGAGTTTATCACGGTTGGGTGGGTGTGACTTCCATCCGAACGTACAGAAACTGCCGGTTTTGCTTCTCTCGCTATCTTTCTCATCCCAATGCTGTTACTTTTCATCATTATCCTTTCCTATCTACTTTGCTTGTGCCTCCCACCGGGTAAGGGCCCTTATCGTGCCCGTCAAAAGGAACAGCGCAAATTGAGAAGAAACAGAGCGAAAGCTTCTTTTTTATCGAGATTAAAGTCCAGATAATGTTTGTCAGCGCTTTGTTGTAGCGGTGCCACCGTTAGGGGTGCTGCTTGTGTTATTTCGGGTGAATGTTAATGACCGAGGAGCTTGAGAAAACACTTCAGTGGTGGTGCAAAAAGAAAAACTAGTTGAGTGCAACTGTTGCATTTCGAACGCTTCATTCGATGCAGTAATATTTGGCGTTTTAATAAGCCTTAGTAATCCCCATTAAATAAACACTTGTACCGACCGACCGAGAGGTTTTTGAAATCATAGTCCGTTTGTTTGGAGCATATTATCGTGACCAGATCTGCGCCACTCTGTGTCGAGTCAGCAACAGCTTCCCTGACACACAGCAGGGATATTCATTTTATGTACCACTTTGCTATCTTATCTCGACGACTCTCTATTTCTTCATCATCCTTTTGTCCACGGTCGGATCCCGAATCTTGACGCGCCCGGGGAAAAATGCCGGAAGGGACAGCGGCAAAAAAACACTCCTTCATCGTAGAAACGTGCCGCGTACCAGGGTGCGTGCCAACCAGCTCGATAGAGGGATGTTTTCTTCACGTCCCGGGAATTGTCCTGTAGCACGGAACAACCCGGCTCTGGCAGACGTTTGTGCGATAGTAAAACAATTCATTTTGGCGTTTTAATTTGACGATAAAAGTGAAACAAAACCCCAAACCGAAACCCCATTGGCAGAAGGGCGGGATCACCCTCTGTAGCATGAACCGATCTTATCTGGTGACCCATTTTCCTGCCATCAATGTGTTGTGAAACACCACCACCACCACAGCTGTGGAGTGGGCTTTGGTCGTTGCGTGATCGAACGAACAGTTGTCCGAAATTTCGTTGTTCGCCGTCGCTTTTCACGCAGCGCACGATGGTACGGTTGCGTACGCAGCGGCGAACCCTTTCGAAATAAAACGAAACGAAAAACAATTTCTCCCTCGAATGGCGCTGGTTTTGTTGTTGCTTCGATACGTGTCCTTGCCTGTCGGTTGGAAAATGGATCCGATGGAAGTAGCTTTTTATGAGTGTCTTCGAATGGATTGGGAGAGATTTATCTCGGAGTGAGAAAACGTGATTGGAGTAATTTTCCTCCGATTAGCAGTGCGACGAAAACGATCATAGGAAGCCAGAGGCGTTTTTCCTGGGAGTGTGAGATAATCGATTTGGATTTTTTTCACTTGGGACCTGCAAATCCCTACCATTTTTTTGTTATTGAAATCAATACTTGTAGTTTACTGCCAGATGAACTATAGGAAACAGAACTTAACGAGTTTTCCCATTGTTAGAAATGTTGAAATCTGTCATAATTTTATGATAGAAAAAACAACGAACATCGGATTATAAATTCAGCCTCATTTATAGATTTTTCCCATCGTCAGTCTCATCCTGGGTCTTGTTTTTCCATTTATGTTTTAATTAATAAAACCCCGAGACGTAACTTCCTCCTCGGCAGCGGAGGCAGCGTAAAAGCAAAAGTAATCATTTAACATCTCGGCACAAAACCCGGAGCCGAGAGTGGAATGAACTTTTTAAAGTAATCATTAACCATCTCGGCACAAAACCCGGAGCCGAGAGTGGAATGAACTTTTTCCGAGTCGTTTTTTTTATTTGGTTCGCATATTTTCCAGCGTTCATCACGTGGCTTTCCGTTCCGCCTTCGGCTTCGGATCAGATCAGGGTGGCCATTCGTCACTGCCAGGGTAGCAGGGATGGATGGATGTTTTTTTCGTTGTTGCCTACATCTTGCCCTCTGGAGAATTTTTAATTAGTTTCATTTTTTAAATAAAAAGTACTTCCAACCAACCGACCGACCGAGAGGTTTTTGAAATCATAGTCCGTTTGTTTGGAGCATATTATCGTGACCAGATCTGCGCCACTCTGTGTCGAGTCAGCAACAGCTTCCCTGACACACAGCAGGGATATTCATTTTATGTACCACTTTGCTATCTTATCTCGACGACTCTCTATTTCTTCATCATCCTTTTGTCCACGGTCGGATCCCGAATCTTGACGCGCCCGGGGAAAAATGCCGGAAGGGACAGCGGCAAAAAAACACTCCTTCATCGTAGAAACGTGCCGCGTACCAGGGTGCGTGCCAACCAGCTCGATAGAGGGATGTTTTCTTCACGTCCCGGGAATTGTCCTGTAGCACGGAACAACCCGGCTCTAGCAGACGTTTGTGCGATAGTAAAACAATTCATTTTGGCGTTTTAATTTGACGATAAAAGTGAAACAAAACCCCAAACCGAAACCCCATTGGCAGAAGGGCGGGATCACCCTCTGTAGCATGAACCGATCTTATCTGGTGACCCATTTTCCTGCCATCAATGTGTTGTGAAACACCACCACCACCACAGCTGTGGAGTGGGCTTTGGTCGTTGCGTGATCGAACGAACAGTTGTCCGAAATTTCGTTGTTCGCCGTCGCTTTTCACGCAGCGCACGATGGTACGGTTGCGTACGCAGCGGCGAACCCTTTCGAAATAAAACGAAACGAAAAACAATTTCTCCCTCGAATGGCGCTGGTTTTGTTGTTGCTTCGATACGTGTCCTTGCCTGTCGGTTGGAAAATGGATCCGATGGAAGTAGCTTTTTATGAGTGTCTTCGAATGGATTGGGAGAGATTTATCTCGGAGTGAGAAAACGTGATTGGAGTAATTTTCCTCCGATTAGCAGTGCGACGAAAACGATCATAGGAAGCCAGAGGCGTTTTTCCTGGGAGTGTGAGATAATCGATTTGGATTTTTTTCACTTGGGACCTGCAAATCCCTACCATTTTTTTGTTATTGAAATCAATACTTGTAGTTTACTGCCAGATGAACTATAGGAAACAGAACTTAACGAGTTTTCCCATTGTTAGAAATGTTGAAATCTGTCATAATTTTATGATAGAAAAAACAACGAACATCGGATTATAAATTCAGCCTCATTTATAGATTTTTCCCATCGTCAGTCTCATCCTGGGTCTTGTTTTTCCATTTATGTTTTAATTAATAAAACCCCGAGACGTAACTTCCTCCTCGGCAGCGGAGGCAGCGTAAAAGCAAAAGTAATCATTTAACATCTCGGCACAAAACCCGGAGCCGAGAGTGGAATGAACTTTTTCCGAGTCGTTTTTTTTTATTTGGTTCGCATATTTTCCAGCGTTCATCACGTGGCTTTCCGTTCCGCCTTCGGCTTCGGATCAGATCAGGGTGGCCATTCGTCACTGCCAGGGTAGCAGGGATGGATGGATGTTTTTTTTCGTTGTTGCCTACATCTTGCCCTCTGGAGAATTTTTAATTAGTTTCATTTTTTAAATAAAAAGTACTTCCAACCTTTCCCCAGCTGCTTTTCCAGGCGAGGATTTGGAACCGCTGAAATAGCTGGGAAACGAACCGGGGCTGCGATTGATGAAAGAACGCAGCCGTGGGACGGATGTTAGAGGGATGATGAAGATGGGATGGAAATCCAGCACACCAGAGGCATGAGAAACACGCGAGCGTGCAAATGGTCACCCAGGGGCTAAAGCAGTCGCCGGCACCATGACAACTGGTCAATGATAAGCCTGGTCAATCCGGCGAAGAAGCGAATCACCTCTGCTTGTTACGAGCGATGGAAAAATGATGCAAACGCTGCCGCTGGAGCCGGCGAGACGATTGATGGAGGTGAATGCAAAAGGTCGTTGAAACAATCGCACACAAAGAGCGTGTAAATACGGCCAAAAGCTGTCGGTCCCGTAAATGGCGCCAGCTCAAGCCGAGAAGCGAAGGATGCAGGACAAAGTGCGCCAGTTGACGGTTTGTTGCAAAATCCACATTTTCGTGTGGCAAGATCAGAAGTGAAATGAAGAACGCAGCGCTTAACAACAGCTACAAAGAAGAGGCACCAACAAAAAAAAGGTCCATCGAACGAAACTAGTAAATCCTCTTACGGTTCCAAACCCTGGCTCGAGTGGTCGACTGATGAGTGTGCATTTGAGGTTCATTCGGGATGGGAAAAATGCCCTCGTCTGTCACGGGTGCATATAGATCGCGGGACCGGGTGGAAGCTGAAGCCGGCGTAACCTGAAGGTGCTCTGCGCCGTGGACGAGGTAAAATAAATGATACAAGTCCCGAAAGACACCATGGCCAGCGTGGATCCGGTGCTGACGGATGGACTCTCCAAAATGAGGTAATTGAAAAAAAACAGAAAAACTCCACAAAAAATACGTCCTAGAGCTGACGTAAAACTCCTACGCCTGTGAGCAGAAAATTGTATACCAAAAGGACAACGGCCAAAACTAGAAACTAGCAAATAACGATCCGCTTCGAGACGAAAGAGTAAGGACACCAGACAGCGGAACCGTGCGGCCCGCTGAAAATGAATGAACCTTTCTCCCGCGGACCAAAACACGGGAATCTAGGCACCGGGCGTGTTTATGTGCGCTGGGTTTATGGTGAGAGAGAAATGACAGGCATTTTTCCACAGCTTAAGGAAGGATTTGAATTCTTGTATTATTATAGCACACTTCCAATTGCTCCGTGGCACCGCGCGTCCCAGTCCGTGGGGGGAAAGCCACGCTGATTGTGCCAACCAAGCAGTACTGGCCGGCAGCTTTTCGTGCTGTAATTAATCTTCCCACTTGGACTCGGAAGAGAGTCTTTTTTGTTGCTCCTTTCCTACACTCTTGAGCGCAACGTTGGGAACTTTCCCAACCGGATCCCGGAGGATCCTCTCGCAGTGGACCCCGACTTTGCGATTGCGAGCGGGAAAGATTGAAGAGCGTGAATGAAAATGAAAACCGAGAGCTTAAATGAGCAATTAAAATGATACGAATCGTTCTTCACTTGGAGCGGGCGGGAGTGCAAACTTTCAGTAACTAGTGCAAACGTTTATAAATTGCCCGTCTTGATACACTATCGGTTTGGAGAGTGATGGGGATGCTTGGAATAGCGTCTAACTTAACGAGATGAGTTAACCATCGAGATCTTATCAACGCCATGAATATTTGGAGGAAATGTCAATATGTGTCTTTTTCGTACATAATTTTAGAGACTTGAATTTACTATATTATCTTTACTTCTTCTTGATTAGTCTAAAATATGAGATTTCCATTTCGTCCACAGATCTATAAAATTTAAGTACACATTCGTTATGAAAATGATAGATAAACTGGTGTGACCCAAGAGCTCAAGAGCGTTATGAAAATGATAGAGAAACTGGTGTGACTCAAGAGCTTGCGGTTGGTGATCCAAATTCCACATGACATACACATTTTACCTTCACATCAGACAACAGGCGAGTACAGGACACATATAGCACAGGCACAGAACACGCAATCTAGTAAATACAGAGCCAAAACACAAACACACTCACACACACACACACACACACCAAAAAAAAAGGTCCATCGAACGAAACTAGTAAATCCTCTTACGGTTCCAAACCCTGGCTCGAGTGGTCGACTGATGAGTGTGCATTTGAGGTTCATTCGGGATGGGAAAAATGCCCTCGTCTGTCACGGGTGCATATAGATCGCGGGACCGGGTGGAAGCTGAAGCCGGCGTAACCTGAAGGTGCTCTGCGCCGTGGACGAGGTAAAATAAATGATACAAGTCCCGAAAGACACCATGGCCAGCGTGGATCCGGTGCTGACGGATGGACTCTCCAAAATGAGGTAATTGAAAAAACGGATGTTTTTTTTCGTTGTTGCCTACATCTTGCCCTCTGGAGAATTTTTAATTAGTTTCATTTTTTAAATAAAAAGTACTTCCAACCTTTCCCCAGCTGCTTTTCCAGGCGAGGATTTGGAACCGCTGAAATAGCTGGGAAACGAACCGGGGCTGCGATTGATGAAAGAACGCAGCCGTGGGACGGATGTTAGAGGGATGATGAAGATGGGACGGAAATCCAGCACACCAGAGGCATGAGAAACACGCGAGCGTGCAAATGGTCACCCAGGGGCTAAAGCAGTCGCCGGCACCATTGGGTAATGATGTTCAATTTTGTAGTACATTGGAACATAGTCACAGCCACTATCTTTTCACCGCACCGAGTAAGCTAGCAGAAGAAACACTGAATCACGACAGGAAGAATAAAATACTACGCCACATAATTGTGAATGCTACTAAACACGCAAACGAACAGCCGACTCAACAGATAGTATTTTACTCAGGATGTTTCAACTTGCTATATCGTTTAACTATAAGATGGTTTTGATCGTCAACGGTACGGGTATGAGCTTCACGCTTCACGCTCCACAGGTATTCAGAACGATAATTTGTCCATCATTGTGAACAAAATTAAGCTTCGCTTAAAGACATTCATTGATGAAAGCAGTCAACGAAACAA
>KZ070236.1:141520-167789 GCA_002091845.1 Anopheles cracens
AATGATGGCGGTGACGGGTGGCGGTTGTGTTGGTTTTGATGGAGTTAATTATTTCGAGCATGTCGTCCGATTTCCGATTGGTGAAGTTGAGATGGATGATGGTCGGTTGGTTGTTTGATTTGGGATGGTTTGTTCGTTTTTTTTGTATGTTTGATTTCATTTTAACCACACATTTACCACACAACACACGCCATACACGGGATTGGTTTGATTTTGTTTGTTTGTTTGATTGTTTTGTTTTTGCATGAAGAGCGAACAATGGGTATTGACATAAAAAAGAAAAGAGAAAAAGAAGAAAAAAGTAAATTAATAATTTTGCATCATGAACAATTAGCTGACAGTTTGTGTTTGGAGTGTTCGTGTGCTTATGTTTACTTCTGCAGAAGGGAATAGCACAGGCACAGAACACGCAATCTAGTAAATACAGAGCCAAAACACAAACACACTCACACACACACACACACACACCACAGTGAAAGAAAGGTTTGTGCTTGTTGTGTATACGTGCAAGTGGAACAAACACGACTCATACACGCACTTCCAGACATCCGCTAAGAACGAAAATTAATCACAAAAAGGAACACACATTAACAGAAATATGAAACTCATAGTATTGTACGTAAATAATACGTTTATTCTTAGTTGATCAACGAAAGAGTAACATTCGAAAACAAATGTTCCATGTTACGTGTACGCACTTAAGAAAAGAACATTCGACACAACTCACAGTAGGGAAACAGCACAGCACAAAAACAAAAATAAAACAAAAAACTAACCGTAAACCGAGCGCTAGTAACAGTAAGATAGGGTAAACAACGTGACGGTTGATTGTAGGAAATGATTAGTGGGAACGTTTATGGCACTTACCTTTGCTAGCACCGTCTGGTCCTCTCAGGATCGTGCACTCTTCAATGGTTCCGAACGCGTTAAACCACAGAGTGGCGCAGATCTGGTCACGATAATATGCTCCAAACAAACGGACTATGATTTCAAAAACCTCTCGGTCGGTCGGTGCAAGTGTTTATTTAATGGGGATTACTAAGGCTTATTAAAACGCCAAATATTACTGCATCGAATGAAGCGTTCGAAATGCAACAGTTGCACTCAACTAGTTTTTCTTTTTGCACCACCACTGAAGTGTTTTCTCAAGCTCCTCGGTCATTAACATTCACCCGAAATAACACAAGCAGCACCCCTAACGGTGGCACCGCTACAACAAAGCGCTGACAAACATTATCTGGACTTTAATCTCGATAAAAAAGAAGCTTTCGCTCTGTTTCTTCTCAATTTGCGCTGTTCCTTTTGACGGGCACGATAAGGGCCCTTACCCGGTGGGAGGCACAAGCAAAGTAGATAGGAAAGGATAATGATGAAAAGTAACAGCATTGGGATGAGAAAGATAGCGAGAGAAGCAAAACCGGCAGTTTCTGTACGTTCGGATGGAAGTCACACCCACCCAACCGTGATAAACTCAAGCCCAACTGTGCAGCTGCTGCCTCTTCTGCTGCCCCGAACGGAGCAGCGAGCAGTGGAATTAAAATCGCAAGTGGCACGCTAAGCGAATCAAGCATAAGACTTAATTCTTGGAGAGTGGTAGCATGTCTGTGTTTTTTCCTCCTTCTTTTGCTCGGTCACTGACGTTAGTCCTCTTACTTCAAGTAGTCGAGATGAATGTATCCTTTTAAAGATAAAGAAGTAGGAACCAAAAAACCGGAGCAAGCAAGAATCAATGAGTGAAAAGAAAGTTTTTCACCCTCGGATAGCCCAACGAAACAAAGCGTTTTTATCTCGGGTCAGGGAAATAATGAGCCTCCAACGGCACGGGAAGGCGTGCGATGCCCGGCTTGAGTGAACCTCTTTCCAAACATAGCTGAAGAGTTCTTTCCTTTGTTACTATCTCACTTCGTAGTCGTACGCCAAGCTCTTACAACGACGACGACTTTAACTGCGCCACAACGTGACAAGCACCCGGCAAGGACCAGCTGCTCGGTTGGCCCCGGGAGCCATGTTTTCTGTCAATTTCTTCGATTGCTAGCACGTCACCCCGTTCAGTTTTTGCTCCACCTTCGCACGGGTCGGCTTGGAGTGTCTTGTGGAGCTTCTGTCATGTGGACGTACGATCGATCCGGACGATGACGATGGAACGTCCTGGGAACACTCTCGCAAATGCCAACCCATCTCCACTGCCACTCACAACGGATATGGATTTGATTGAAGTCATTTAAATGGAGATTACTTCTGTAAATACATAATTTATATGATCATTGGAACGCTGTGGAAAGCGAAGCTTTCGTGTCGCTTGGAAAAAGGACACTCACTTACGGCGCAAAGCTGTCTGGAAGTGTGAAAGATGGTACACGGCTGCGAAACGGCAATGGAATTGAAAGATTACATGTATAATTCAGTGAGAAATTTATTTTCAGTTCAATTTGTTCGCCCCTCTCCCGATGCTCTCCCAATGGCCCGTTTTGTGTGTAGGGATTATTGATGATCGATATCGGGACCCGTGACTAGTGAAATATTGAATCTTGATTTATTTGACAGCACATCCTTGAGACACTTGCGCCACTGGGCCACGACGCCTTGTGCCGCTGTAAGTGTGAAGCAAAAAGGAGATGGCCCCGGTACTGTCCGTAGAGTGCTTGTATGCACAAGTGTTTATTTAATGGGGATTACTAAGGCTTATTCAAACGCCAAATATTACTGCATCGAATGAAGCGTTCGAAATGCAACAGTTGCACTCTACTAGTTTTTCTTTTTGCACCACCACTGAAGAGTTTTCTCAAGCTCCTCGGTCATTAACATTCATCCGAAATAGCACAAGCACCACCCCTAACGGTGGCACCGGTACACAAAGCGCTGACAAACATTATCTGGACTTTAATCTCGATAAAAAAGAAGCTTTCGCTCTGTTTCTTCTCAATTTGCGCTGTTCCTTTTGACGGGCACGATAAGGGCCCTTACCCGGTGGGAGGCACAAGCAAAGTAGATAGGAAAGGATAATGATGAAAAGTAACAGCATTGGGATGAGAAAGATAGCGAGAGAAGCAAAACCGGCAGTTTCTGTACGTTCGGATGGAAGTCACACCCACCCAACCGTGATAAACTCAAGCCCAACTGTGCAACTGCTGCCTCTTCTGATGCCCCGAACGGAGCAGCGAGCAGCGGAATTAAAATCGCAAGTGGCACGCTAAGCGAATCAAGCATAAGACTTAATTCTTGGAGAGTGGTAGCATGTCTGTGTTTTTTCCTCCTTCTTTTGCTCGGTCACTGACGTTAGTCCTCTTACTTCAAGTAGTCGAGATGAATGTATCCTTTTAAAGATAAAGAAGTAGGAACCAAAAAACCGGAGCAAGCAAGAATCAATGAGTGAAAAGAAAGTTTTTCACCCTTGGATAGCCCAACGAAACAAAGCATTTTTATCTCGGGTCAGGGAAATAATGAGCCTCCAACGGCACGGGAAGGCGTGCGATGCCCGGCTTGAGTGAACCTCTTTCCAAACATAGCTGAAGAGTTCTTTCCTTTGTTACTATCTCACTTCGTAGTCGTACGCCAAGCTCTTACAACGACGACGACTTTAACTGCGCCACAACGTGACAAGCACCCGGCAAGGACCAGCTGCTCGGTTGGCCCCGGGAGCCATGTTTTCTGTCAATTTCTTCGATTGCTAGCACGTCACCCCGTTCAGTTTTTGCTCCACCTTCGCACTAGTCGGCATGGAGTGTCTTGTGGAGCTTCTGTCATGTGGACGTACGATCGATCCGGACGATGACGATGGAACGTCCTGGGGACTCTCGCAAATGCCAACCCATCTCCACTGCCACTCACAACGGATATGGATTTGATTGAAGTCATTTAAATGGAGATTACTTCTGTAAATACATAATTTATATGATCATTTGTGTCGCACTGCTGTCACGCTGCGAGTCGCTGTGGAAAGCGAAGCTTTCGTGTCGCTTGGAAAAAGGACACTCACTTACGGCGCAAAGCTGTCTGGAAGTGTGAAAGATGGTACACGGCTGCGAAACGGCAATGGAATTGAAAGATTACATGTATAATTCAGTGAGAAATTTATTTTCAGTTCAATTTGTTCGCCCCTCTCCCGATGCTCTCCCAATGGCCCGTTTTGTGTGTAGGGATTATTGATGATCGATATCGGGACCAGTGACTAGTGAAATATTGAATCTTGATTTATTTGACAGCACATCCTTGAGACACTTACGCCACTGGGCCACGACGCCTTGTGCCGCTGTAAGTGTGAAGCAAAAAGGAGATGGCCCCGGTACTGTCCGTAGAGTGCTTGATACCGTGCCATTCTTCAAAAAAAAAAAACAGTAATCCGTCGTACCAAATGGTGCAGGAAGATTAAAGACCTACACTTTTCCACGCCCGAGCCCACGACATGAATCCGTTTGTAAAGCGCTCCATTCGCGCACAAAACACTTTTTAATGACGTCCTCCGACCCGCTCCGCCCAATTCTTTTCGTCGGTTTACAAAAACCTGAAGCAAACCTGAAGGCGGGGTGCGTATTTAGAAAGTTTTCAGTTTCGACACTTCCACACTTTGGGCGAACCCTTTTTTCCGATGCGAGCCGATTTGAAATGCGATTTCGGAAAGTCGGGAAAGTGCCGGATGCCGGGTGGAAAAAAACCTCCTCAGATAAACCTCGTGCCTCGCTGCGCGTGTAACTCTAATTTAATTTAATCCCTCGTCGAGAGGCCCTTCACGATGACGGGGTTGATGAGGGAACTGGCACCGGAAAGGTATTTAGCACTGTTTCGTGGGTATCTCTTGGAGGCATTTGCAATGAGAAATGAGTTTGATGTCGGATAAAGGAGGGCTGACTTTCCTGAGTGACGGGAAATTGCTGTCTGTCCCCGGTGTTTCGCACACGGTCGTGATCTTCTTCAAGATGTTCCACCAAATTTGGCTGAAGTAATACGACCCAACGTGCGCCTGCATGGCTTTCCGCTCTTCGGCAGTTTGCCTCAATTCCGGCTCGGGAGACATACTCATCTCATTCTGAGACGGTAATGCGTTTTTAATGTTTCGGTGGCACAATGTGGGGCAGCGCTCGGTACAGTTTGTTCCACAATCAATGTAATACGCTTTGGTTGGCTTCTCGTGCCCGTGTTCTGCTCCTGCCCGATGTCTCTAATGGTGCGTCCGTTGTGACGTTTACCCAAACAACATTCGAACCAGATTCGCCGGCGACTTATGCCGCTCACCTACACGCGCACGAGCTCGCGACGCCAGCAAACTCGCCAGGGGAATCATCCATAAACATTTTCAATGAAAGCTTTTGACGAACGTTATCATCCATTTTCTTGTTCTCCCACGAGCCACGAGCTCTAAAGGCCTCACCCGCCCGGAGGCTCATAAAAAAAATAATTCCAAAGCGATGACTACTACGGACCGTGGCAAGCGAAAGAAAAGCGATGCCGCTGTTTTTTCTTCCCTGCCCACAACCACCGCTCTGTCAATCCCCCTTTGGCCACCGGTTTTTTTTTTTGTTGGGCAACGTAAAAAGTGATTCGCTTTTTTATGCAAATGTCCCTACAACGAGCATACACGCTCAAATGAAAATGGTACATTCAACAAGAGACCAGCAGCTCCCGATGGTGGGAACGATATAAAGCACGAGCGGAGATGGCACGGGAAAGAAACGGGCCCCACAAACAAGACATGATGTTTCGTCTCTGCCCATCCGTTGCTCCCTGCTGACAGAAATTACTCGTATTCCGGAGACATCGCCCGCGCTGGTGTGTGTGTAGCCGTAAAGACCTCAGGCACCTCAGCAGTAGGCAAGGCAAATTTCATTTTATGATTGTGCTCTCGCAGCATCGCGATCACTTGGGGGATGGGTTAGGACGGGTGGTTTTTATTCCACCACGCTGCTGGTAGGTTTACAATACATTGTCTCCGAGGCTCGTAAAGAAACCAAACCCCACCGAAGGCAACAACGTTTTCGTCTTTATTTTTATTTCTTTGTAATGATTTTGGTTCGGTTTTTTAATCTATGCTACATACCGCAGCACGCTCTGGCGGCTTTATTCCCGTTCTGTACTAACATGGTGTTTCTTCTCTCTTTCTTGCATTCTCTTTCAGGTAAGCTTCAGCATGGATTTTAAACATTGAGAGCAAACACTGACGGTGAGCTGTCATTTAATAGTATGTAAGCAAATGTTTGTGTGTTTTGAGTAAGTTATCTTGTGACAGGATTTCATAGCAACCAAGCGTCTCTCATTTCCTCAATTACCCAATGCTTTTGATGGAGTTATTAATTACAATATCAATTCATATTAAACCCATATCAATTAGGATGCTGGCGATATGAATGAAAAGGTGCGATCAAAGGATCAATTTTCTTGGAAAGATGTGTGGAATTCGATCGTGAAAGCATAACCCATTGAAGAGCGATTCATTGTTATCTATTACGAATGTTTTTGGAATGCAACTATCGGAGCATATGAAATTCTTAGCGTAGATGAGAATTGTTGTTACGTTTCCCAGTGCTGTGCTAGATTAAATTAAATTTACTGATTTAGTGTTGGCTTACATCAAATGAATTTCTCAGTGAATTTAAATCATTCAGTTTGCAATCGGTTCATTTTCAAACCCATAATAATAGGAACACAATCCTCACAAACAACAAACCAGCCATAGCTTACACCACAAACTTCGTTGGCTCATGTTGCGCTAGCCGCACAACGCAACGAAACAAAGTGAACGTAAACTCAAATCATCGAATAAGCCTGCCGTTTTCAATAAATGTTTACCGAACTGCGGATTACCATGCCGAAATCGCTTTCGATCGGCGACAAATGATTGGGAACGAAATTGGAAAATTTTCCACCCCATCCCACGGGCAGATGCCAATTGTGGTGCGATTTTGTTTGGGAATGGAAAATGAAGCGAAGATATTCCGGTCAATGTATTTCAATTGGTTTTTCTTTTTGCACCCGTTTTCTTTTTATGCATATTTGTTATCGACAAGCATGGTAGTTTTGGATGAAATTTCGCGCTGTGTGCGTGCTCATCTGCTAAAAAAACAATTTGAATAGTACTATAAGAGGTTTTAATGCTTAAATACACACTTTGCAAGGGTTCTGTTATTCTATTTTAAAGCACTTTAATAATTCAACTTATTTTGAATTTTCACTACAACAGTGCATTTTTAAAATATTTTCAATATCATGTAGAGAAATAACGCTTTCCAGCAAATTGCACAATAAAATGTACTTGACAAACAATCATGGCATTTGCTTCGAACGAAGGAAGCATTCGAACTCGAACGACAACCTTCAAGCCGACGACGACGACGACGACGGCATAACGACGATAAACAAACAACCAAACACCTCGGCGAGACCTTCGCAAGACGGTGTGGTGTCTCGAGGGCTGGGGCACGCGCACAAAACACGACCATAGGAGACGCATGTCCCTCACCGAGATTTTGTTTTGTGATTATTTTTTCTCAAAACTTTTAATGCATAAAAATGAACGATTTAAAGACATTTCACTCACGTTTCCTATGATGTTTGGCACCAAAAGAAATAACAAAAACTGTTCTTTCATTGCAAACGACATCTTTCTGCTTGCTACCAGCGTATCAACCCTGCTTCAAACACAGCAGAAAAGTTAAACATGCTAAAAAAAATAATCTACAACCAGCTATAAATCAAAAGCAATGCTTGACTACATCACCAGGACAATCCAGTCGCGTACCGAACGTACGGTTTACCACTGTCGCATACTGAACAGAACGGCTCCGGCATCGCAACTGAACATAATTTCACACGTGCTGGCTCTGTTGTTTAGCTGTATCATGTTGGCCGCCAGCACTAGATCACTCGAAGATGCGGTGGGTTGAAGCACATGCCCAACACACAACACATGGCGCAGAAGAGCGAAAAGATCAACCCGAAACACTTCCCTTGGCGGTTGTTCCCGAGTCATACACACCGGCTGGCCCGGCATGCCTGGTACGGCTGGCCTGCTTACAGCACATACCAGCCCAACCACAGGCCCGGAGAATGCATGCACGTACCGTAATTCGTTATTCGCATGTCTGCTTCTGAATAGCATTGTCCGAGTGGTCCGAATTTTCTCTCACTCCCGTTCGGCTCTCACGCTCAGCTAATGGTGGCCGAGAGCAATCTCCCTGGCGTGGCCGTGGAAATCTAGGGAAAAATCCCTATCGCATCGTTTCAGGTGGATTTTTTTGTGTGGTTGTTGCTGTTGTCCCCAGGTCGCATCCCAATTCTTCCCATTCCACCGGTACAAAGGGATGGTGCGATTTGGACCGTCTTCCTCTCGGTGCTCTGTTCAATCCGCGAGAAACATTTGTCAAGCTCGCATTCCTCCGTCCTGTGGGGCAGTGTGCAAAATGAAGAGGAGAACGAAAAACTCCCGGCGGGTACTTCTCCGCATCCAGCTGCGAACAAATCAACAGTGAATAAAGCAACCGAAAAAAAGCACACACACACACACAACACATTCCTTTGCCACAGCCGATTGCCGGTAAAGCCCACGACGACCACGGCCGACGGCTGCTGGACGGAAAATAAATTGGATATGACATAAAAATTATTCTTTTATGTCCGTTTTCGGGGGTAGCCGTCACAAAAAAAAACACAAAACTCGTGAAAGTTGAGGGGCACACACCGACACACCCGCACAAACACACACCTACACACGAATATGAAACTTCAACAATATCGGCGACGACTTGAAATGCCTCTCGCTTTGTCTCATCACAGTCGTTCGGTGGGCCGCTTATCAGACGACGCAGAGAAAAATTGACTTTGAAAGTAAGCCCAGCGAGTGAACGGGCGGGCTGACGCGAACGAAATGGAACGCAGTTTTGCCACAGTCGGTGTCCCAACAATCTGCCGTGGAGCAAAGTGCCGTAAAGCGATGGGAAACTGTTTAATTTCATTATTGTGTTTTTCGATGCTTTATTTTCTGTGTTGTTGAGGCAGCACGATTTCACGTTCGAATGCAATTTAACAAAAAGATTTTTTCTCGTGCGATTGCTTATTTTTCACTTTGAATCAGTTGATTCCTTTATTACCTAGTATTCGTTTGAATGAAGAAAAATAATTTTAGTTTACTTTTCTTAGTTCATCATTTCAGAATGATTATTAATATAAAATGATTTGAAAACGCTCTTAAGTGATATCTTGACATTTTGAAGATTTGCATATACGTTTAAAGTAAAATTGTTAGAGATGATATTTATATTTATATTTAGATATTTGTTTCATTACTTTGCATTCTAGAGTTGTATCTTTATTTGCTGTAATCAGATTAGAAATACAGCCCAATGTTCCGGTTTCATAATTCTATCTCTAATGATTATATCTGAATCTCTTAATAGTTAAAAAAGACTTATTATATGATATACCAACTGGAAGATAAAGATAAATCTTGTTAACGAAAACCTTTGTATATTGTCGCTTTAAATATATTTGTTATACTATTTTTAAACTTCTTCCTGTCAAAAAGCTATTACTTGACTTTTTTCTATCTTTTAAATATTTTAATAAATCTCAACTTATTTTAATACTTTTTGTATCTTATCAACACATATCTTTTTTCAACTTACTCATTTTGAAATGTAGAACACCATTTAAACTTATCGTACGCACATGCTTTTCATTCTTGCTGTTCTTTCAACTGTCTCAAACTTCAACAATGTTCCAACACGTAGGGCATGGATTTTCACGTCCCTTCCATCAATCACTGCTATCACAAGCTTGCGTGACAGAAGATGAATCCTCCCACCGGTTCCCTACCCATCCCCCGAGGAGCGTCCTCCTACACGCACTCCAATAACCAAGAGTCAACAAAAACATCGCCCTCACGAGAAAAACCACGAAGCCCCTAGCCCGGCAGGCAGGCAGGCCGGCACGAAAGAAAATGAACCAAATGGTGGCTTTAATTTCACCTCGTTTGTCTCGTCGCGCACGGCGCGCAGGGATGTTTTTCCTTTAGCGCCGCTAAATCGCCTCGGGGCGGCACGGAGCAAATGTGACCCGTACCTTGACACGTGCTGATCCTCAAGAACCTTTGCACCTATTCGCAATATTAAGCCACTGTCACTGTGTTGTGCCGCCGTGTGGGCGCACACGGCTGCGCGTGTGTTGGCCGGGCGTGTGTTTCCCGGGAAAGGTTAAAGGTTTCCGGCTTTTATCTTAAAACGGGTTTATGACTTTCAGTTTATAGTGAATGGATGTCATTTGTCGTGCCACCAGCAGCAGTGGCGACCCGAGGGGAAGCGCGTTTTTTTTGGTAGAACGTTTGGGGTTGGTGTGCGTGAAGCAACGAGACGGATGGAGCGACGTGTTTTACTCACGCAACAAACAAGCGTAGTTACTACACACGGCCGTCGGCAGGGTAAATTTGTTCAGGGAATTTATTTCGATTCCGGCTGAAGTGGCCCACGGGCTCTTGAGTGGCGAAACGGAACCCGATGAGTCCGTTGGTACGTCCGTATGTTTGTGACAATTTCAAGTGACATCACGCCGTAACGCAAAACAAGCACCGGGACGGCAGGTATAGACGGACCACCCCGACACGGTCGGGGTGGGGTGCTTTCTTCGCTCAATGCAATTTTCAACGGCTGCCGTTCCGGTGAAGGTTGATTGCCTCAGGTTGAGGAGGCCCGCAGGTTGGCAGAGCCCACCGGAACCGACCCGGGCCGGGCGGGGTGAGTAAGTGGGCGAGTTTTTGGGGCAAAATGATGGCCGGAAAAAGGGTGAACCCTCGATTTAGGTAATCGAGTTATAGCGCTATAAACCATTCACCGTGGCTACGTGCTGCATTTAGAATCTCGACATTTTGATGAGCTGAGGGAAATCTGGTTCCCTGTTGCTCTGTTCGTTTTGTTACGCTCTGTCCCTCTTGTGCCTCTTCCGTAGCAGTCCTTCCACGGGCCGGGGACACGCCATGATTACCATACACGAGACCTCCGGGGTGCGCCATTTCCACGTCCGAGTGGCAATCGAAAAAAGGGGTTGTTTTTGGATGATCCTACTTCTCGCCGTTCCAGGCAGCGACGCTAACGAAGCCATGACACTAAGCGTTTTGATGTGTGACGGAAATGTATCATGCCTAGCTATAATGCAGGGTTGTCACATATATCTGCACGGATTGGGATCAACGTCAACCGGCTGGGCCTACGGTTTGGAGAAAAATTGTCCTGGGCTTTCCGTTTCCCATAGCTATTACCGCCGGAACAAACGGTGACATTAGTGATGATGTGTTTGAAAAGCGACAAACCGAATCGTGCATTAAAAGAGGTTTTGTTGGGAAATAATAATTTAACTTGTTTAAACCTAAAGCTTCTGCTATAACATCGCATTCTTCTGACGGAATATAGCCAATAGGAGGAAAACTACCAACAATCTTTAAATTCATTCTACGTCCAAACAGGGTTGAAGGGATGTTTGAAACATAATTCAAACTTCCCCTCACGATTGCTAACACGAACAAAAAAAAACAAAAACCCCGTGACCAGTAGCCCCATTTTAATTCCAACCACATTATTCCAAACAGCTTTTCAACCCTCAATTCCCACCGGAAGCATCCATTGATGAATTGATCATGTTATTTTCCTTTCTTCTTCTGCCAATGTGGTGTCCGGCGAAGCACAAACCCGGCAACCTGCCACCGCACGAAAGGGAGAAAAAATCGCTTACAAACCACCCCTTCACCGGCCATCCTTATCAGTGTCTTCTCACGGAAACCCGCCGAAGCCTTCCAATTCCCCCGAGTGTCGGTCGGGCGCATCTGCTCCGTGGGCACAAGCTGCCGCGCCACGGCAAAAAGATTTTATTTGCACCGAAAGGGAAGAAATGACAGTCGATCGGCTCCGGTCGGGATAGTGGCTCACGAATCAACCGTGTTCTCCCACGCCCCGGAGCCTTTGTGTCGGACGAGTCCCTTTTGTGTGGGTGTGTTTGCGTGTGGGACGTTTCATATCGTCCTGGCAACCTGTTCCTGGCTCGTCCATCCGTCCGAACCGAGCCAGCGCGTTTGTTTCTGGGCTCGTTCTTATCTGCCGAGCCCATAAGTAACCTTCGAAGTAGCGCTAAAAGTGCCGCTGGGTGGTAAACAACAAAAAAGTAGACGAAAAGAAAGGGAAAGCCTCTTCGCACGGCCGCACGACGCACACCCCGTGCCGTTTTCGGAAGCGTCGAATCGCGCAGATGAAGACAAGCAATATCCCTGCTGCCGTCGTTGTACGCCTCCGGGCGATTGAAAGGATTTCTGTTATCCGTATCGTACGGCGCCCAGCCTATATACCCCTTTCGCCTCGGCGCCTCGCTGCCCGCGGCGGCAGCAGTTCGACAGGCACGGCTGCAACAAAAAAGGATCTTCAAATCCTGCGCCAGGGATAGCTTCACGCACACACACACACTCACACAGGGCGGCTTATCGCGCTCGATCCAGAGCAGTCGTTCATTCTGTTTCCATTCGATTGCACACCATTACGTTAAGGTCTCTAATGTAATTTAGCTAACCGGATTCGTCGGCGGCGGTATAACGAGCCACGGGTGCGTTGAAAGGATGCCAAGTACGGGCAGCTACGGGAAAGGTGGGAAGCATCGACGAACAGTTAACAAACAAACAAACAAATGGAAGAGCCTTCTGTGCAGAGGAGAAAGTAGTGGAAGAAGAGAAAGATCCCGTCAAGTATTTGGAAACGGCAAGACAATATCAAGGCCACCGATAAGATTCAGACGAACCGGCCTCGAGAGTTGGCATTGATGGTTTCAGATAAGCATCGCTTTGGGCGTGGTACGGAAGGAAATGAGTTAAAATTATATTTTCAACGATGAATGTAAGATGTTCTGCTCGTGTAAGATGGCCACGATGCATTTTAAGCATAAGGAAGAGTAAAAAAGTTATAAATATGTTGATGCATCGTTTCTACAATATTAATTATCATTTTAAAACTATGTTTGGATATAATAAAACTTCATCTATTTTGAATAAAATTGAAGCACAAGAGCAGAACAATATAATCCTTGTTTTATATAGACAATCAGAGTCAAGGGTGTGACAAAAAGTAGGATTTTATTAAAATCGTCTATCTCCTGATAATGTTTTTGAGACCAGGTTCACTATGTACATCAAAACTACTCAAATTCAAAGTGCAGTTCTAAATGTACGTCAGTTAAAGTAAAAACTAAAGTTGTTAATATTTTCTATGGAAAAATGTTATATCAATGTTTCGTGGCGTGATTAAAAATTGTCAAATCAAATTAAATCTCAACTTACAAGCAATGTCAAGTAAAAACAAGTCAGAAACGGCAGGTAAACGCCTAAGAAGGTTGAACAAAAGACCAGTGAAAAACTAGAATGTAACTTGTAACCCTATCTGGCAGTGCAATCACACCACAGCCATTGCAACTAAGGCACTGAAAAATGAACTGATTGCAATCTATGATCCTATCGCGTAACCAAGGTAACTTTATTGTTATTAATGTAATTCCACTGGTCCGATACGCCGTGAGTAATAAACAAAGACTTGCCTCAGTGGAAAACAACTCGAAAGTGCTCGAAAACAGGCAGATATTATCAAAGCACAGTGCAATAAGCCACTTCACGGCACCTCAACGACAGGAAACCGGCGGTACAAAAACGACCCACTCCGTGCCTAAAATGCTTCAAATCGCAACACCGCTTCCAGCAGAGCAAACCAGCGTGGAATGCATTCCGTGGTCACCGGCACTGACCACCGGGCAGCAAACCTCGGTCTTCCGGTTCCAACCGACCGTTGCACACCCCAGAACCAACGGTAACGAGTGATCATAAACGAAATTCCGTTTGAAAAATGCAAACAATTCGTCCCAATAATGGTGGCACGATTTCCGCTTCGAAATTAAGCGGCTTACACCGCGGCGCAATCCCTTCAACCACGGAGAACCCCCCGTTCGGTTGGTTCCAGCTTGGCCAAACTCACCTCCCACTGCGGTGGCATGCGGATGCCGAAAGCACGCACGCACACGACGTTTCGGGCTGGCCCGGGAAATGGCCGGTTCGTGTCCCATAAGGTCTCTAATGTAATTTAGCTAACCGGATTCGTCGGCGGCGGTATAACGAGCCACGGGTGCGTTGAAAGGATGCCAAGCACGGGCAGCTACGGGAAAGGTGGGAAGCATCGACGAACAGTTAACAAACAAACAAACAAATGGAAGAGCCTTCTGTGTAGAGGAGAAAGTAGTGGAAGAAGAGAAAGATCCCGTCAAGTATTTGGAAACGGCAAGACAATATCAAGGCCACCGATAAGATTCAGACGAACCGGCCTCGAGAGTTGGCATTGATGGTTTCAGATAAGCATCGCTTTGGGCGTGGTACGGAAGGAAATGAGTTAAAATTATATTTTCAACGATGAATGTAAGATGTTCTGCTCGTGTAAGATGGCCACGATGCATTTTAAGCATAAGGAAGAGTAAAAAAGTTATAAATATGTTGATGCATCGTTTCTACAATATTAATTATCATTTTAAAACTATGTTTGGATATAATAAAACTTCATCTATTTTGAATAAAATTGAAGCACAAGAGCAGAACAATATAATCCTTGTTTTATATAGACAATCAGAGTCAAGGGTGTGACAAAAAGTAGGATTTTATTGAAATCGTCTATCTCCTGAAAATGTTTTTGAGACCAGGTTCACTATGTACAACAAAACTACTCAAATTCAAAGTGCAGTTCTAAATGTACGTCAGTTAAAGTGAAAACTAAAGTTGTTAATATTTTCTATGGAAAAATGTTATATCAATGTTTCGTGGCGTGATTAAAAATTGTCAAATCAAATTAAATCTCAACTTACAAGCAATGTCAAGTAAAAACAAGTCAGAAACGGCAGGTAAACGCCTAAGAAGGTTGAACAAAAGACCAGTGAAAAACTAGAATGTAACTTGTAACCCTATCTGGCAGTGCAATCACACCACAGCCATTGCAACTAAGGCACTGAAAAATGAACTGATTGCAATCTATGATCCTATCGCGTAACCAAGGTAACTTTATTGTTATTAATGTAATTCCACTGGTCCGATACGCCGTGAGTAATAAACAAAGACTTGCCTCAGTGGAAAACAACTCGAAAGTGCTCGAAAACAGGCAGATATTATCAAAGCACAGTGCAATAAGCCACTTCACGGCACCTCAACGACAGGAAACCGGCGGTACAAAAACGACCCGCTCCGTGCCTAAAATGCTTCAAATCGCAACACCGCTTCCAGCAGAGCAAACCGGCGTGGAATGCATTCCGTGGTCACCGGCACTGACCACCGAGCAGCAAACCTCGGTCTTCCGGTTCCAACCGACCGTTGCACACCCCAGAACCAACGGTAACGAGTGATCATAAACGAAATTCCGTTTGAAAAATGCAAACAATTCGTCCCAATAATGGTGGCACGATTTCCGCTTCGAAATTAAGCGGCTTACACCGCGGCGCAATCCCTTCAACCACGGAGAACCCCCCGTTCGGTTGGTTCCAGCTCGGCCAAACTCACATCCAACTGCGGTGGCATGCGGATGCCGAAAGCACGCACGCACACGACGTTTCGGGCTGGCCCGGGAAATGGCCGGTTCGTGTCCCGCGTGACCGTACGATTTTATAAGTGTTGCTGCATTGTTTACGAGCTACGTGCCATTCCGGTGGAACGCATCGCGCGCGCGATTCGAGTGCACGCACCGTACACTGTGCCCGCGATGGGAAGTGACTCATTTCCCAGCGGTGCGTTTGTTTCTTTTCGGGCTTATTTTGCTTTCCGCCAGTCCTCGATCAAACCAACGGTGGATTTGGCTGTGGAAAATGCCGCGAAATAGAAAATACCACGCGCCGAATTACTTACGCTCGCCCCGAATGGTGGCGGCGTTGTAAGCGCCGCATGCTGGTATTGCGCACGCAATTATTAGTCCATAAATTGTGCAAACCTCGCAGGGCAGGGAAGGAGTTTCGCTTTCGTGCCACAAGTTCACGTTCACCTGTCGCGCAAATTCGCGCCGTTCGTTTCGCGCAGGATTCCAACCTCTGGCAGCGATGTCGGTGGGTACTACGGCAGTCGTCGTGGGTCCTGGAATGCTTTTTTGCGATCCATGTTTGTAGTTGAGAGGGTTTTTTCACTAGTTTCGCTCTGCTCCATCTCGGTGTGGATACTCACCATGCATAATTCCACCTGAAAGCAGTTCCATTTCCCAACGCCAGTCGCGTTTTGCGGCAGGACGAACATAATCCCACTTCAACCGCCCCACAGAATCACCCGGACAACGGCTGACCGCTTTTCGTGGAGGAAATTTTTGCCGAAGGGTTGGCTGGCTGGGTGACCAGCTGGGTGATTCAAACCGTGCCCGTGCCCCGTACCCGTACCTGCCCACTTCCCGGCATCAAACCAACATTCATAATTGCTCTGCGAACATGTTTTCTCGGCTCAAGCTCACCCATCGAAAAACGATTCGCCTCCCGTCCACCCCATCTGGGGGCCGGTGTTCGGGCGCCGTCATCGCCATGCCGCTGCACAGCATGGGACAACCATTACATATAGCATAAACCGGCCCCTCCCCCGGGGTTTTTTTGCATCCCCTCTCCGTGCGACCGACCGCTCAGCCGGGCGAGCGGTTTTACGAACTCATACATATTTCTCGTTCGATTTTCTGTTCTGCTTCGGTTGGGTTCATAATTGGATTTTAAAACACTCTCCGCTCGGGTTCGAGCCTTTGTTGAGTGGGTTTTAGTCACAGTCCCCGGCACGGCCGCCAGCGCAGCCCGTAGTCCGCGGCAACCGGCATACGGACCCATTATTGGTCAGCGGCGGACGGGGCGAATAATTTCGGCACACGCGCACGGATCCCGGCCCCGCTGCAGGGCACTAACGATGGCTTGATTCATTTGGTGCCGAAACGTTTCCCAGCGTTTCTATCCACTTTTTTGTGTTGCTGGTCTCATCCCACCGCCAGAAAGCCCGTTTTTTGTGCCATGAATCATCGAGCGGAAAACATTTCTGTGCACCCAACGTGCAAGGATTCGGACCCGATCGCGGCCCGATGCTGTGCTGGTCGAATTAAAGGACGATTTTTAAAAACGTGCGCTATGGTTTTTCGAAAGTGGTCACGGGACGGGGGTTTTCGCGTTCGTACCTTCAATTTTCAATCCCCACGTTCCGGGTCGGATCTTTGACGAATGGGGTTTTTGCCATATTTTTCCGGTCGCCTAGCGATGGGAATCGAGATTGCGAGACAGCGATGATGGTTAATAGCAATCCTGAAACGTGTAATTACAGCCCCACAGAATCACCCGGACAACGGCTGACCGCTTTTCGTGGAGGAAATTTTTGCCGAAGGGTTGGCTGGCTGGGTGACCGAGCGCTATTCAAACCGTGCCCGTGCCCCGTACCCGTACCTGCCCACTTCCCGGCATCAAACCAACATTCATAATTGCTCTGCGAACATGTTTTCTCGGCTCAAGCTCACCCATCGAAAAACGATTCGCCTCCCGTCCACCCCATCTGGGGGCCGGTGTTCGGGCGCCGTCATCGCCATGCCGCTGCACAGCATGGGACAACCATTACATATAGCATAAACCGGCCCCTCCCCCGGGGTTTTTTTGCATCCCCTCTCCGTGCGACCGACCGCTCAGCCGGGCGAGCGGTTTTACGAACTCATACATATTTCTCGTTCGATTTTCTGTTCTGCTTCGGTTGGGTTCATAATTGGATTTTAAAACACTCTCCGCTCGGGTTCGAGCCTTTGTTGAGTGGGTTTTAGTCACAGTCCCCGGCACGGCCGCCAGCGCAACCCGTAGTCCGCGGCAACCGGCACACGGACCCATTATTGGTCAGCGGCGGACGGGGCGAATAATTTCGGCACACGCGCACGGATCCCGGCCCCGCTGCAGGGCACTAACGATGGCTTGATTCATTTGGTGCCGAAACGTTTCCCAGCGTTTCTATCCACTTTTTTGTGTTGCTGGTCTCATCCCACCGCCAGAAAGCCCGTTTTTTGTGCCATGAATCATCGAGCGGAAAACATTTCTGTGCACCCAACGTGCAAGGATTCGGACCCGATCGCGGCTCGATGCTGTGCTGGTCGAATTAAAGGACGATTTTTAAAAACGTGCGCTATGGTTTTTCGAAAGTGGTCACGGGATGGGGGTTTTCGCGTTCGTACCTTCAATTTTCAATCCCCACGTTCCGGGTCGGATCTTTGACGAATGGGGTTTTTGCCATATTTTTCCGGTCGCCTAGCGATGGGAATCGAGATTGCGAGACAGCGATGATGGTTAATAGCAATCCTGAAACGTGTAATTACACCGGGGACAAACGTTTTCCCCAAAGACTATCTACCAACCGTTTGCCCGACGTACCGTCCGAGCTGATTGTTTCATCTTTTTCCCCGCAACGATCGGGAGCGTATGCATGTAGCTGTGAAAGAGAGATTTCCATCATGGGTGTGTTTATTTGTAGGTCCAATTCCCTACATGATCGATTGGTAAGTGAAGTTTCCGAGGCGACGGTTGAATAATTAATGCTTTACATTTTGAGTTTCAATTCAAAGGCTTTAGTTTTAATTTCGATTTGAATGGGATACACTTTCGATTGAAAATCTTCATAGAAGGATTGGATGAAAATAAATTATTTTAGCTGGTTCGATTAATGTTGTTAAGGATTTTCTGTAACAAAGTAAAACCTCTGTTTTTATCGCATTTTAAAATTTTATAAACTTTGCTTAAAATTATTTGCACATTATTTATATAATACCTTGTACAACATCAATGTAATCTCTAGCGAAATCGGCTATAGTGGACAAAGGCTCACCATTCTTCAGCTCAGGAGTCCTTGCGTGTAGTAGACACAGGGGCCATTGATTGTATATGTGGTTATTACATTTTGCATTTTAATTTAATAAAATATAATTGTTTTAGATAATAACTAACAACTCTAGTATAAATAATATTCTAACCACTAATAGCGCGGGTTTTAGTGGTGATTCGAAACCAATTTTTAGTGTTTAGAATTTAGGAAGAAGCATTGTAATCAACATGCGTTACCTAATTCTTCATTAGTTCTGTGTCAAGTAATACATGTTAACAGTTTTTTAATGTTCCAATGAAATTCCAACGATAACTTTTGAGTCTTCTTCAAAATTACTTAAATCATATCTGATTCCATAAAAAAACAGAAACTAAAAGATGATAAGTGACAAAAATAATATTAATAGGCAGAAAAATAACTTTTGAAAATCATTAAGGAATAGTGATGTTGTGAACATATGTTACTGATTATAAATTGCATAATCGATAGTCATAAGGAATAAACAAAATTCGTGATCTAAAATAAACATTTTTCGCAAAAACCCTCAACGATGAATGAATAAAACTTCGTTCATTCAAGAATAAGATATGCTCAAAAACTAACAAAAACAATCTTCAAAAACGATCCACTGACACATGTCGATATGCCCAACGCAAAAGGAGTCCGTTTCGAAACCGAAACGAGGATCATTGCTTTTCACCGTGCATTTCCACTTTGAAATTATAATTGAATGTATCTGTTCGACCCATCGTTCGACGGTGCAGAAGACACATGCACTTCGTCACTTGGCGCGTATGACAAACCAGGCGGTACGTTCTGCCACCGGTCTTCTTTCATCGCTTGAGTCCCTCCTGCAAAAAAAAAGTCGTTAGGATGTCGAGATGAGTTTTCACTCCCGGCTGGAAGTGGATATGAAATGACAAAATTCAACGTCCTCGCACGAGCATGCCCATCGGTGCCGGCTTCGACCGAGAAAAGGCGACAAATATCGACGGAAGTGGAAAACATCGCACTCGACAAAACGGAAGTTCGAGAGGTGGCTCGTGTGTGGGGGGCAGGCGACGGCCGGGCGAGTCGCGATGGAATGTGCGAAACGATGGGACAGCAACAAATATTGCCGCAGTTATTGAACGGAAACAAGCAATTTGTGAAACGCGATGAGCTCTGAATGTGAAGCTGCTCCAGCACCGGGAGACACTGAAATTTGTTTTGCGGATGATAAGATTTCCTCACTTAGTGTATGTGTTTTCTATTTTTTTCGGGCGTCATCGTTTTGCTTTCGATGTGTGTGCCTTTTCCGCAACAGAGTATATTTTGCAAGCAGCAGCCAAAAAAAACATTTCCGATTCGCGCCACACGGCCGAACCGAGCCGGAGTTTCGACGGAGAGTTTCGGTGACTCTGCGGTGGAGAGGAAAACTATCCTTCCATGCACCGCACCCGGTCACTGGCGGGTGGGTCTTTGGTTTCATCACTCCTGGCAGCGTTGGGTAGATAGAATCGAATTGATTGGAAAGATCGAACGAGCAGTCGCGGTGGCTGCCCGGACGGACGGGTTTCAACATCATTCAATTGAATTTTAATCTAACAAACGAAGTGCGATCGAATTTGGGCAAGCAATCGGAATGAAGACTGGGGCACGCAGAAAAAAAACTCCCGTGCCAGCGAATGAGGCTGATTTTGCCAGCAAAAAGCACTTGAATAGCAGCGGCAGCAGCAGACAGCGAACGATGGGGTATTATTTGATTGAAATCGATTTTGCATTCCGCCGACCGGTGGTAAACTAATGTTTTAATGGCGCTGAACGATTAGTGTCTGGAGCTGCAGCTATTTTCGATGAATCGCATTTAAAGCACTGAATGCTGTTCGTCAACGGTGATTAAAGATAAGCTATTTAATAGTGATGCAGCTGGTACATTGCACACGAATGATTGAAGGAATGAAAATGATCGAATTAAAGGCACCTATCAGACATTATAGAGTTAAGAGATTGCAATCATTATGGATAGAAAGACGGTGTCCTTGAAGGAATTAACTTGTTACGAGTTGTGATAAAAACATTCATTTGTTGGATTGTCCACAATTTAATTCATTCTTTTTGAAGTGATGTAATGAAATTTAAAGTCGTGACAAGTAGAATAAAGATTATGTTCGCTGATTTCCGTTTGTTCTGTTTAAATTTCTGTATGGTTTACGCTCCGTCGTAACTCATAGATTGATTGAAAATAGAAAAAAGAACTAAAATAGATACAAAACGGGATGTTTTGCGGAGTAAAATACACAAAAAAACTTAAACTAATATTTTAATTCTGAAAGTAATTTCAACAACTTCTTAAACTATAGAGAATGAAAACTTTTATGTAATTCGCATCACTTTCTGCACGCAAAAGAGCGATACAAATAGCCTGAAGCATACCAAGACGCAACGCCTTCCAATTACGCGAGCATACCTTCACTTCCCGCACAAGAAGACGGCCAGAACGGCCCAGTTCGTGACACGCTCCAACCAGAGCCAGTCAACCAGTGTCTGGTAGTGAATTCAAATTTAGCCTCGTCGTGATAAATAAGATAATTAATTTTATTCATTCGCTCTACGTGCTCCGAGAGGGCACTCCTTCGGCGCTGACTATCGCACCGTCAGACACTCGGTTCCGCGGGAAATTCCCGGAAAGCACAAACGTCTCCAGATAAAGCCAACCAAAGCTGGTCGCTGTTTCGTGTCCTGAATACCATTTGACCAAGATGGAAACACTGCACTTATTTACCCTCGGGGACGATGTCGACTATCAGCACGAGCGAGAGGCACACTCGATTCCGGATGTCTATTCGGTCCCTTTTCCGGCCACAGCGTTCCCGTAGTAGGGCAGATGGCGAGAAAAATTGGAATCGCGCTGGCGAGTGCGAGGCGAGCGGAGCCGTTCATTACTCCAATTTGCTCCAACACTTTCGGTCGATCCAATTGGCCGCTATGGTGGCATCATCGGTGGCTAAAGTGTGATCACATCCTTAGCCACGTCCATCACCGTCATTCGGAAGACATGAAGGAGGCCACCAAAACTGGATCGGAGAAAAAAAACTTGCGAAACAGAGAAACCAATTTACTGTCAATCAACCGTAAAGGAAGTGAAACGAACGAATTATTTGGAAGATATTCGCAATCCTTTTCTTTTACTTTTTTTCTCTCCGGGTTCCACCGGCTGGGACAAGACCAACTTTGGCCGCGCCGTACGGACATGCGGGAAGAAAATGACGCACAACTAGCAACCGAAGCCGGTGCGCACTGTCAGTCAGCAGTGAAAACGGTGATTGAAATGTAGGCTCTGCTGGCACCGTTGCCATGGGGAGGATGGGCAGCCTAATGAATCAACCAGTTGTCATCTGTTCGATTGCGTTTCGTTACTCAGTGACAAGGGACTGACAGAGATGTTGCTACTTTTCTCCCCGACCAGCTGGTCCTTTTTCTTTCCAACTTCCCAACCCATCGGCTCGTTTGAGTGATCTCCGAGAGGTCGTTTTCCGCGGTGCCATCGTCTCAACGAAATTATGTTGAAGAGGGTTCGCAGCGGTGCTGCCATGGCTGTGATTTACGCCGAAAATTGTATTCCTTTCCCGTTCCTCCCACACTAGGCCGCACGGCCAATACCTGGAAAAATAGAACGCGGTTCAGGTTGAAATGAGAAAAACAAAACGCAAAAATACATTTAAATCCACCTGCACCGGTTCCACAGTTTTGTCGGAAGGGCAGGGCAAAAATTACATCACCGACCGAACATTGATCTGACTGTTGCGTCCTTCGTCAAAAATCAAAAACTTTCCCACACGCTCTTGTGCCGGGGTACTATTTTTCCCAAGCGTTACTGCGCAGCACGCGTGTGTGTGTGGCCTCTTCCATCGGCACTGCTAATTTGAAGTCCCGTGCCCTGAACTTTCGCTCAAATCTCTTTCCAATGAAAGAGGTACGAGCTATACGTCACCGTTTTGATTGGCAAACCGAAAGGACGGAACCGTACAGGGCCGTGCGCAAAATCCGTCCAACCCCCTGCCCGTGGGCGGTGAATGTGTGTTTAGTAGTGTGGCGGTATGCTCGCACACTGGAAGGCATGACCTGCCGTCGTCCTACTTTCACTCGAAGCCGGTGCGGGCTCGCATTGAAATACCTACGGAATGGGATGGGTAAAAGCTTTTATTTCATTTTTTCTCCACACCACCTGCTGTTAACAGCCTTGGATGTGTACATCCTGTTCCCGCACACAACACGGACTGGTGTGGCTGATTGACACGGGTCGCTGGGTTGACTGTGCGAAAAGCAACACAAACACACATGTGGAGTTGCAGATATCGACATTTATTACAGTGTATGTGAAAAAACACACTTTTAATAAAGGTATAAGTTTTGCATCTAATATTCAAGTAATTTTTAACTAATCTTTGAAGTGGTTGTAAACCGTTAGAGGTGACATTTTGATATAAATGGAAGCGATGCTCGACAGGACGTAATAACTATTGAATCCCAACATCCATTTGGAAGAAATACATGGAATGAATATCACCTCCTATATTTGTCATATTGAATGGCGACTTAACTGGTATTCATGCCATGCATTCCTTCCAAGAGGAGGTTGGAATTCAATAGTAATTATGTCCTGTATGTTAGGAGATTTAATATTATTTAGTAAGAGTTTATTTTGGTCTAATTTTAATAAATTAATTTTAATATTTGATTTCATAAAAACAAAAAGATATTTGGTGTACAAAATTATAGCTCCAACATTTACTATCCAAAATAGGGTGCCATTCCATATTTCTGCAACTTTAAGTATCAAATGATCGAAAACGATCGATGTTTTTGCAAAGAAAACTCTTGAAGATATATTTTTTATTATGATTTATATCGAACAACGTGTGTGCAATAATCTTTAGTTTATGTTTATCTGTGTATAACATTTTCATAACTTTCAACTTCTATCAACTTCTGCCTTTTCCGGTGAATATCCTTTTTCGACCATTTTTTTGCTATTGTTTATTGTTGAAGAATGTTTAAAGTATTTTTTTATTGAATGTTCTTTGTAATATCGTATTGAAACTAGCAAATTTACCCATATTGTAACGTGAATCTTATACCAGTAATCGAATAATTTGTTTCATTTTTTCTTAACCACCCTCTATGTTCCCTCTGGGAGACATTGTCAAGCGCGAAAAGCAATATAGAGTTGCCGATACCGAACAAAGCAAAGGATGCCCTACAAAAATTACATCACCGACCGAACATTGATCTGACTGTTGCGTCCTTCGTCAAAAATCAAAAACTTTCCCACACGCTCTTGCGCCGGGGTACTATTTTTTCCAAGCGTTACTGCGCAGCACGCGTGTGTGTGTGGCCGCTTCCATCGGCACTGCTAATTTCAAGTCCCGTGCCCTGAACTTTCGCTCAAATCTGTTTCCAATGAAAGAGGTACGAGCTATACGTCACCGTTTTGATTGGCAAACCGAAAGGACGGAACCGTACAGGGCCGTGCGCAGGAAGGTGCGCTGGGACACGCGGCACGCGGCAAAGTGATTGCGTGTCACTTAATTTAATTTGCCAAAGGGTCCACCTTCCCGAAACGCGAGTAGCTGTGTGCGTGTGTGTGCGCGCTAAAAGCGACAAACTATAAACAAGCGCCGCGTGAAAAGGTTCACCTCGGGGTTTCGCGTGTGTTTGTTTTATATTGATGTTTTTTTAGCACCAAAGCGCCAAAAGCCATCTGCTGGCGGGTGGGGGAATCCTTGATTCACTGGCCAGCGGAAACGCACTAACACACGAAACACGGTGGGCTAACTGTCTGCACACTGTTACTTTATTTGATTCTCCCGTCACCAGAAAGACTGTCGAAGTGGCGTCGCGGGCGAACGCCATCGATCAGAAGCGTACCGTGCCGTACCGGTTGGTGAGTTTTATTTGCCGCAATAAATATTGCGCCCGTCGTAAGGACCGTTTCGGCACCGTCCCACCAACGGGCTGGGGCTATGAAAATCTCCCGACTAAAATGAATCGACAGCAACGACACCCAATCGGCCCCGGGCCGGCGGCCGATGTGTCCATTTGATATAATTGTTTATCGATTTCTGATGTGCTTCGCCGTACACTTTGTCTCGCTTGTGCGGGCCGGGTATCGGACGAGGATTATCCTTGACCGTAGCTCAAACCCCTCACTGGTGTCACCGGTTGGAATGGTTTATCGGGCAGCGCCGACCAAGGGGAAGCGATATATCGCTGGTGTGATGGGATGACCCCGATCCTGTCCAGTGTTTATCGCACTCACTGCAGGGGTTCGTTATTTTTACTGGATTGACTTGCACGAGCGCGCGCGCGCCCCATAAAAGTGGATCGGTTTTTATATGCCTGTGCGAGATAAACACAACCCGAAACACTATCACCATCGTTCAAACACAATTCTGCATTTATCGATCGCTGTCGGAGTGACATTTCATGCACTAACCTTCTCCTTTACTCTCGGCTCTTTCAGGTTGCGCCTTTGTTAAATTTACCTCGCATCAAGAAGCTCAAGCTGCTATAACATCACTTCACGGTAGTCAAACTATGCCGGTAAGTACGACCACTTCATAATCGGCCCGTTTTCCACGGGACCATTTTCCACACGGGGAGGCCCATTAAAACCCACCCCGCCTCTCTCTCACCTGTGTCGCTAAACGTAGTCATCGAAGCGGAGCTAAACAAAAATCGCCAAACTCGCCGGATCCCAGCCGGGAAAGCCCGCATCGGTTCCCGGAAGGTGCGCTGGGACACGCGGCACGCGGCAAAGTGATTGCGTGTCACTTAATTTAATTTGCCAAAGGGTCCACCTTCCCATCTATGTTCCCTCTGGGAGACATTGTCAAGCGCGAAAAGCAATATAGAGTTGCCGATACCGAACAAAGCAAAGGATGCCCTGGCGATTTTTCCACTACTGCCCAACGCGTAAGGCTTCGAGTATTGTGAAGTTTTTCAATAAAATTGCTTTTATGGTCCAAACAACGGCTCTGGCGGTGCAAAGAACTCATACGATTCGGTCATCCGTCGGGAAGGTCATCCGTACGGGCAGTTTGTTCGCCCCGCCATGGGCATTATATCTGTCACGGCCCGGACATGGCCCGGACCAATCGATCGACCGTGCGCGTGTCTCGTTGTTTGTCCTCCGATCGAAGCTCAACTTCGCGCTCGACACGTGGAACCAAACGATGCGTGCTGTTATTGTGCGTCTGTTTGTCGTGGGGTCTTTTTTTTAGCACCAAAGCGCCAAAAGCCATCTGCTGGCGGGTGGGGGAATCCTTGATTCACTGGCCAGCGGAAACGCCCAGCTGGAATATGAATCTAAAACAAAACACCGAGCATAACAACCGGTAACAACAACCCGGGAAAAAATCCCGCTGTATCCCTTCCAGCACCGTGCACGTATGT
>KZ070236.1:200181-216199 GCA_002091845.1 Anopheles cracens
AGGGACACTTAATTTTGAATTTATTTGCTTATTTTCATGCTACACAATTGGTGTGATTTATCTTAAATCACCCTTTTAATTCAAGAAAACGGTAAAATCCTTCAATTTGTTTCATATTCAAACACTCACGCACACCATCACACCTGATCAGCTGTCAAAAAGCGTCGGCTTCGCGAAATGAGAAAAAAAACTTTTTGTGAAGCTGAGGGAACGAATGTGTGTTTGTCGATCAGACGTGATAATTCTTAAGTTTTCGTGAATTTTCTTGTCTTTAAGTGCACGAAAACGAACCCTTCCATTTGTTTAATTTACGGTCCTACATTTGACCGAGGGGAAAGCCTGTTTTTGGCGTGAAATTGTAGCTTTCAGTGCGTGAGACTTTTTCGTTGTCTCTTCTTGGCTTTTTTTTCTTAGTTTTTTTGTTGTTTTCCGATGCGTGCTGGTGGTGTGCGCTGAACCACGGATTACGTGTGTGTTTGTGTTGGAGCCACTATAATTTGGCGGGATCTTGCTGGTGTCGGAGGAAAACGCTTTTCCCACCTGCAGCACAAATTCACGTTTCCGCCGCGCGGAAAACCGAGATCATGTCGCTGCGAGGATTTAGAAAGCCCGTTCAAAATGGACACGATGCCGCAGGTAAGTGTGAGTGGGATGGTGCTGATGTAGAGGTGCGCCAAAAGCGCTTGCGAACTGTTTATGTTTATACGAGCATGGCATGCTGAACAGGCGTTCAGGAGATACACTAATAATACCGGCAGAAATCATTACCAATTTGCACTTAAACTTTTGCTCATCAGTGTTTCTAAACTTTTGCTGAAGCTAAACTGAATTGGAGAAACAAGCGTGATCTTGGCGTTGGGATTGATCGTTAGGTGATCGGAGATCCCACAAATCATAATAGACTGGCTGCGTCGATGTTTAAAATAGTATCTGATGCCCTTCTTGCAGACTCAAAGCTTTCCCTCATCCCCGGAAGAAAGCGCATTCAGATGATGGGCGATAGCGACAGCGAAGGGGATACATCAACAACTCCCATCAAACCCGTTCCAATTCCGGTGGTCGGCGCGGTAAAGGAAAATGGTGCTGCTACCCATGCCGGCGAAACACTCACAGTTAAGGAAAAAGAACTGCGACTGCAGTCGGTGCGAAGGGCTTGCATGGAAATTGACGCAATGCTGCTGCAGACTGCCCTGGTCGCGCATGAGTGGGATGTGGACAAGGCGATAGAGGAGTTGAAAAAGACGGCAGTGAAACGGAAAATCATCGTAAGTCCGGTGCCCGTTGCGAAACCGTTCCAGCATTCGCCGATTCAGCCGGCGTCCAACGGAGATCAGCATGCCAAGAAGCGACGCGTGCAACAATCAAGCAAGAGCGACGACGATAGTGACGTCGATTCGGATCGTCCCGCCGAGCTCGTGTTCGACAGCGACGAGGATAGCGACGGCCACGAAGGGTACAGCCACGGGAAGCTTGCGACGGAGCGCAAATCCGTGCTCGACTTTCTCAACACAGCCGCCCTGAACGAAATGGTCTGCGTGAAAATGTTGTCGATGAAGAAGATTGAACTCCTGGTGGAATTGCGCCCGTTCAGCAATTGGTCAAATCTGGTGGAGAAGCTGAAAACGCATCGCTCCTTGCAGACCCATCGCCGCCGGGGGCAGTCCAGTTGAGCAGCCGCGCAACATAGCGGACGGGTTAAAGCTGGCCGAGTACCAGCTGGTCGGGCTAAACTGGCTCACCATCATGCACCGGCACAAGATGAACGCGATCCTGGCGGACGAGATGGGGCTCGGGAAGACGATACAGATCATCGCGTTTCTGGCGTGGCTGAAGGAGAACAACCACCAGGAACGCCCGTCCCTGGTGGTGGTGCCGTCCTCCACCATGGACAACTGGGAGCAGGAGCTGACGAAGTGGTGTCCCGAGCTGGTGATCCTGAAGTACTACGGCAGCCAGGCCGAGCGGCGCATGATCCGGGTGGACTGGGCGAAGAACGGCATCAACGAGGTGGACGTCGTGCTGACCACGTACCACATGATGGGCGCCTCGGGCGAGGAGAAGAAGATGTGGCGCGTGACCCAGTTCGACTACACCGTGTTCGACGAGGCGCACATGCTGAAGAACGTGTACTCCCAGCGCACCCAGAACCTGATGCGAATCAACGCGAAGCATCGCATCCTGCTGACGGGCACCCCGCTCCAGAACAATCTGCTCGAGCTGATGTCGCTGCTGTGCTTCGTGATGCCGAAGCTGCTCGGTGGCAAGGTGGAGGATATCAAAGCGCTGTTCCAGGGTAGGGTGGTAAGTGGACGGAATTGTGTCATTGCGCCCGCACGCACAGCATTGATCGAATTTGAAACGACCGTTTTGTAGAAAACGAACAAAGGAGAAGTGGACGAGGAGCTTTCGTCGTTTGAGAAAAATCAGATCGAACGCGCTAAGCTGATCATGAAACCGTTCGTGTTGCGCCGACTGAAGAAAGATGTGCTCAGCTTTTTGCCCCCCAAGAAATATTCTGTCGTAAGTGATCGTCGTGTGCCGGGTCGAAGCCGCTTGCCATCGCCGGCGATGATACAAACTTACCCTAAACTTGCAGCTCAAGACGCAGATGATCGATTCGCAGAGGGAAAAGTACCTTGAAGTTGTGGCCGAGTACCAAGCCGCTACCGGCGTGATTAAGGACAACACGGAGATCAGCGGAATGTCCATCATGATGGACCTGCGAAAGCTCGCAAACCATCCGTTGCTGCTGCGGTAAGACACCGGAATGGTGGTCCTAGTGTTATGTGCTTTAAATTTGCCATAAAATTCCTCTTGCACTAGGTACTACTATTCCGATGACGATGTACGCGGTATCGCACGGAAACTAGCAACCGATCCGGACTATAAGGGCACCAACGCGGACGACATTTTCTACGAAATAGCTTACCTATCCGACTACAAGCTGTACGAATTGCGGGACAAATACACGGTAAGTTTCCGTTTCCCGCAATGCAGCTGCGCTACCAACGCTCATGCATTTGCCCCCGGCAGACACTGTACGACCTGCGGCTACCGGAGCAGTTGATCACCGCGTCCGGTAAGTTCCGCCAGCTGGACGAGCTGCTGCCGAAAATGAAGGCCGACGGGCACCGCGTGCTGATCTTCAGCCAGTTCACCATGATGCTGGACATCCTGGAGCGCTACCTGAAGATCCGCCGGCACAGCTTCTTGCGGCTGGACGGCTCGACGGCCGTCATCGAGCGGCAGGAGTTGATCGATCGGTACACGCAGGAGCCGGACCTGTTCGTGTTCCTGCTGTCGACGAAGGCGGGCGGGCTGGGCATCAATCTGACCGCCGCCGATACCGTCATCATACACGACATTGACTTCAATCCGTACAACGACAAGCAGGCCGAGGATCGGGCGCACCGGATGGGCCAGACGAAGCCCGTCACCATCTACAAACTGGTCTCGGAGGGCACGATCGAGGAGGGCATGCTGATGATCGCGCAGCAGAAGCTGCAGCTGGAGAAGGATGTCACCGAGCAGGAAGGTGAGTCGGGGCGGGTTGTTGGTTGTTGTTTTAAATGTTTCCTCATTGCGAATGTGCTCCATGCGTTCCTTCCCACCGGACAGATGCCGACACGATGGAGGACCACAAATGCATGGTCGGGCTGCTGACAATGGCGCTCGGGCTGGACGAGAAGAAGGCGGAAACGATACTGAAAAATGAGTCTCCGATGAAGAAACCGATGAAGATGGAGGAGTTTTAATTGCCCGCCGCTGGCGGGACGGGGTCGGAGCGGGTTCCCAAGCTTCACCACATCACCGTTGTGTTGGCGTTACCTGAAACCACTCGCTCGAGGAATGACAAAGGTTCACAGTGTTGTTAGGACGACGGCGGCTCCCTGTGAGAGGATGATTGAAAATAGCTCCCAATGGATCCCCTGTTAGCTCTTACGTTTCTAGGCCTTAACGTTTACGTCTTATTTTAACCATTTTCTTGTAACACTTATTTATAAATGCTTGGGAAGCGGCGGAGCCTGTTGTACGGGTAAACTGTGGCAACGGCAGACGTAGAAAAATATATTTGTCCACGATTTGTTAAGAAAACGAAACAATCACTTTCTTCTTTGCACACGGGGTTGTGTGTTTGCCGGGCACTATTGCAGGCTATTGCAAAATTCGCGTTCGCATATTAAAGTGCGGCCAGTAGTGCGAACCGTATACGGCGGGGCCGGGTAAACATATCGATCGATCTCAAGGTAGCGGCAGTACGCACGCTAGCAATGCTGTTTGGATAAGGCGCCGGCAAAGCAAATGCCAGCCGGAGATTTTAACCTTGCAGCGCGCCGCTTAATTGACGCGGCGCAGCAGCCCCTGGACGGATCATTCACGAGCCGCCCCGAAAAGACCTTCCCCGGACGCCATTTCCGAATATTTAGATTCGATCCGAACGAGTGATAACGAATGTTAAAGGGCGGGCGGAAACGCCACTACAGCGATTGCCTTAATGATATCAATTTATTTCGGATCGTGCGAGTGGCGAATACTAATGTCGATTCTCGTCGCAAGCGAGCGTGGTTATGACGACGCAACGGAAAACTAGCGAGAGCAAACGAAACCACACGGTGTGGCTGTCTTGACGCGGTTCCATTTTTAATATACTGATTTAGTTGGTTAACTCCGCACAATTAATGATGCTGCAGAATGCTGCCGAAAACGTTCCCGGCCAGCAATGCAAGCCCAAAATCGTAACAAATCGCAGCAAAAGCTAATAAACAAGAACAACACGGGGTGCGGGCGCGAAGGCGGCCCCCGGTCCGGGGGTTATTAATGGGAAATTTTTTATGATTTTTCGTTTTCGCTTTTCTTTCCGCCGCCGGCTTGCCGTTACGTTACGCCGACGGTGCTGTATATATTATCTCAGCGTCTTCCCTGCGCGCGCGCGCGCGCGGCCCAACGCAATAAAAACCGCGTTCCCAGAACCCTCAAACTCATTGCTGTTTGTGTTTTTTTGCTGTTGTTGCTGCTGCTTGTTGCTTGTGTTTGCTAGTTTTGATTCGTTTTTTTTTGTTGTGCCAATCCTTTTACAGCGTGCGGCCAGATTGATCTCACGCGATCTAACCCTGCGCCAAACGCAGGAAGTGGCAAAGCTTTCAATGTACGATTCGGGAGGAAAAGCCTTCGCGCCCATAGGAAACGAAGATGTGCGCTTTATAATTGCGGCCGCGCGTTCTCCGCTTTGTTCTCCGCTCGCTCTGTGCGTGTGTGTGTGTGTGTATTTGGGGCTTCTGCTTCCCAACCCCCGGAGGGAGGGGGGCCTTCTAAGCGATGAAAAACGGACGGCCATTATTATGTGTATCTTTGTCAACTTCCGTTTCGAACGGACGGTGTACAATTTCTTCAGCGGCGAAAACAAGTTCAAGATCAACCGGTGGCTTTTTGACGGCTGTGACCTCCTCCGGGGGGGTGGGCTTATGAAGTGGACGGTGGAGCAGCACCAGCAGCAGCAGCCGCAGCAACATATCACCCAGAATGGTGGTTCGATTATTCGGACAAGGCTCTCACTTGCGCGTTTCCTTCCCGCGTCCGGGGTGTCTCTGCCGCGTGCGTGGTGTCATTGACCCGGTGGGCCAGTACCCGAGCAGATTGGGGATGCTCAAGACGAGACCCACTCAGCCATTGGCCTGAAGTGCCAATTCGTATCTCTTGACGATCCGTCCGAATGGCTCCCGAAATGGTTGGCCGAAGCATTTTAATTGGATGCCCGCGTCGCCGTACTCGCGGTGGATGCGAGGTTTCGCAACCGTGTAGCCTTGGCGAGGTAGCGCAGTGTTCGATCGATCTGCAAGTACCTCCAGAACGTGCGGGGCGCATCTCGCAGAATCTCCCCGCAGACGCAACCGGGAAATCAGCAGCAGGGCACGGCAAACCTCATACCGGGGGTTGAAATTTAAACCCAAACGGACCACCGCTTCATTGTCTCGTTCCTTTGTCTTTTGTCCTCTGGTCGCCATGGTGATGTAATTTTCCATTTGTTTGTGTCTAGTCCTCTGTTATCTCATTCGATGTCTGTATGGCCTTATGATTATGCTTTTAGTACGAGATTTTAATGATACAAATGTTCTACTTTTTTAATTCAATTTTGTATAATCATTATTTATTATAAAATAATGAAACAAATGCTAGAAAATTTTTCAATATTCTTATTATTCTTATATCAATTTCCAGAGTACCTTGCTTTGCCAAAATCTTTGCAATCTAGATTAAGATAAAGGTCAATACGGATACTCAACTCAGACAGTCAGTTAAGATAGAAAATCAGAATGTAAACCCAATTTGGCTATTGTTTTGATATTGAAAATTAAAATAAATATACTTATATTTAGTACGAATCAACGAACCAAATGCTGGGCGCTTGTGGGATCATTATTTTTGTGCTTTAATTTATACTCTTTTGGTGTTTTAAGCTATATTTCAATATTATTATTGAAGTCTCAACAGTAAGTAACTGACATCTGAATATGACATTAAGATTTATACAGTTCGTATGGGAAAAGAACAAACATGGTTTGAGAAGAGTCACAGCTTGCTTAGATTGCTCTCTCAGTCCTCGGAAATAAGCTTGCGAACCCCTGACGATAGAACACCCGGTTTCGCGAACGAACCTTCATTAAGAGATGCTGTAAAAAAAAACCCCCATTTGATTGTTTTCCGTTGACCTCAATCGAAGATGGATGCGAGAGATTAGTCGGGGGGTCGCCTATTCCAATCCAATCCCATCCCGTGTCGCTCGCGCTCTCGCTATCTTCACGTTTGTCTGGAACGTGGTGGAACGATTTTGGAGTGTCCCAGGGGGGATTAAACCCTACGGGGAAATGATCGAAAGATTGGGTGGCTGGCATGGCCACACCTACCCACACACACACACGAGCGCGTGCTCTCGTCATCTCGTTTGGAGAAGGTGTGTACGTACGGGCGCGGGATGCACCTTGCGTAATCCGCGCTGAGAGCGAGCGATCGGTTCGGAGAAATTATGAAATGACTGTGTGTGTGCGTGTGTGTGTGTGCGCCCGTTTTTTTTGCCTCAACATTATCAGCGGCTCACCAGTGGGGTGTGGGTCAACGAAAGGGAAACCGATCGTGATGCCCTGACCCGTTTTGGGAAGAAGGAAGAGGCTGCCACCGTCCACACGCTGCGTGTGATGCGTGATCGCACGCGAGGAAGTATTCGCGGTGAAAGTGGTACAGATATGACGATCGTGCGTTTTCTTTATCGCAATATTGTTTGTCGCACGGGCGGTGTAGTTCCGTTTTGGCACGTTTCTTGCACAACTGCAGGACGGAGTGATGGCCAGGACAGGAACACTCTTCATGAAATTAGGAGCGACTTTCAGTTTTTGTCGAAAGATTTCTACTGTGCAGCTGGTCGTTGCAGCGTGAATAGCTGTTTTGGCTTATTAAAAAATGAGAAAAATGAATTGAATAAATAAAATAAAAGAGAAGGAGAAAAAAAATAAAAATAGAAAATAGAGTGCAATATGTTTAGTTAAACTTTCGGCGTCTTGATTTTTTTGATAATTAATATGGATGCTTTCTTTCATCGTTTGACGTCTCTTCAAGCATTCATTTTCCTTACGGAACATTGTGTCTGTGGTTGCTTTGATTGTTTTAAATTGACGTTAAAATGAGCATTCTAATAATATCGGCCACGGGTTAGGGATAAAAGTGTATCCTCGCAACCATTAATAATTGATAATAAATACATTTAATATTTATTAAATCTAGTCAAGATTGGCATTCCATTAAACAATGTTCCATGAAAGTTTGATGAATGTTTGACTAATAAAAAGCATTGTTGAATCGCTACTTATCTGCTCTGAACACAGCTTAGTGCATCAATAGCGAGAGGGGAGATACAAATTTATGAAAAATCTCATTGTTTGAGAAGGATTTTGAAAAATTCAAACAAAATAAAACTGAAAAATCAGGCTTTATAAGAAAAAGTACTCCTATAAAGCTGTGGTGTGTTGTGAGTGCATACAAAATAATTAAAAGTATTGTTCAATAGTGAAACAATGACTTGAAGTTGAACTTTCTTACTACTTCAAAAAAAGACACATTTTTTTACTTTTTATTCGCATTTAATGAATTTTTTAGTTGGAATACCCACAAAAAATCTCATTTTGGTTGACAAAAATTCGACCGGGTCGTATGGAATAATTTCCCAATTAGACTTACGTCCCACACTCTTCACACGGAGTTTGCCAAACATCCTGCGCGGTGATTACTTTTAAGCGATCGCCTCACCTGGAACCATTTTGCTGCGTTCGTTCCCAAATTAATGTTCCTGCAAAGCGTGATTGGTTCTGGTTCGTCTGTTTCTTATAAATATTTCAACTTGAATTTATTTATTTTGACAGCCTCAAAAGCTCCCACACGTATACACACACGTATCATAAACAGGAGTCGTAAATTCCAGGCCTGTCTTCCTGCCCGTCTAGTGCGGACGTCGGTTTGCGTGATTCCACCCGAAACGCCATCGGAAATCGACGGGCGACCTAAGAATAGCTGTGCGAATTGTGTTTTTTTCCGCTGTGATTGTGTGTTTTTTTCTTCCCTCCTTTCGGCTGTTGTTATTATTCAGACATAATTTCGCTTGCCAGTTGGGTTCCGGCATCGCGACCGAAAGAATGGGCCGAACGGTGAGGAGAGAAAAAATCTGCATACCTAATTAGTCCTCCAGCCCGCCATGGGAAGGCCGCCGTGAGGCTGTTAAAGCGAGCGGTGGCTGCTTGGCGCACACAAACACACATGAGAGCGGCCGATGCCACGGGCTGGGGTTCATTAATTATCGTCCGTTTGTGTGGGGCACTAAGGGACCACCATCAGTGCCGCGGGTGGAATCTTCTAACGTCCGGCCGAGGGGGCTCCAAATTTGAAACCGCGTCGTGCTTTGGAGCAGTGCAGATAAGAACTTCAAGAAGCTTCAGGGTGGCATTTAATTTCCTGCCACTGCGTCACCCGGGAGGAGGTTCAACTCGCAATGGATGCTCCGCCGGTGAACTTCACAAGGCCGCCAGGTATCGGTCCACCGATTTGGTCCGATTTGTTGGAGGCTTCTGGGGCGGAACGGGGGTTTCGTTGCATTTTCAAGCCCATCCAAATGCGCATCGCCCCTGCCAGCGGCGGCTGCAGAGCGAGATAGACTTTGCGGAGAGGGAGTTGGAATTTCTTATCGCGCAACCTTCCCTTTATCCTAACGCCCATTGTCCGAGCGACACGCCGTGTGCAGCGTGCGCTGAGTGGCTGGGTACTCTCGGAGTTTAGGCTGCCAGCGAACCGGTACGAGCCACACAAACCAAAACAATCTTCATTACAGCGCCAACCCGATACCGACCGACGCCGCGCTCGACCTCGTTTTGATTTCGGTTGATTTGCAATTGCTGCAGCCGCAGCCACGCTGCCCATCTTGGGTGTCTTCTCTTTCGCCCGCCAGTTCACACACACACACACTTAATGTGCTGCAGTCTGCACCGAAACCCAAACAACATAACCCACTCCGGCGGTCGGCCGGCCATACACGTCACGTTCTGGGCATTTAACTCTACCGCTTCGAATAACAAATTGATCAAGCGCGATCGCGCTCGGGCGTGCGCTTGCGACGCGACGTAATTAGTGTGCTCCCCGTCCGTAAATGGCAGCATCACTCACAAATTGTGACGCCGGCTTTGGTTGAGGAGTCTGAGCAGGAGCAAAATTTGCTAGAGCGACGATTAGAAACATTTTTTTAAAGTCACCATTCGCTTAGCCATTCGCATCTTGCTCGTTTCCGTTTAGTCACCTTGTGAACTACCGCTAATACCGGTTAATGGGCTGTATTCCGGTCAGCTTCCATTTAGATGTCAACGACATACACGTGATCGTGAGTGAGGCAACTGAATGATGTACAATGAATCACTAATGAATGTAGCATTTCAGTCGGCAATCGATCGAACGATTTACTCGAAGGTGAGATTGGCGTATATCGTGCCTTCTACCCAATCTAGTAAGCTATGAGCTTCGGTTACGTTCATTAGTTCATTGGAATTGATAAGCTGCCCATTCTGCGTAGCTATGATTTTAAGATAAATTAATCGAATCCGGTTTGAAGGACCGAAACTGCCCGTACGGTTTAATCCGCTTCGAAGGCCCACCAATGTAGATCGTCTGTTGTGTAGTAGCGGCTCCACATACAAACATCACAGTAATCAATGTAATCCGCTGACATTAATCAATTTTTACTGGTTTCCTTCCTCTTTTCTAGCAATGAAGTTTTATCTGCTGATCGCAGCAGCCGTGGCCATTGCCACGTGCTATGCCCTTCCAGTGCCGAAGGAAGAAGTATTCGCCGTCTACCCAGTGAACAGTGCCCTAGCACAGTCCGCAAGCGACCTGCCGGTCGAGACGAAGCCGGAGCAGGTTGGAGCGCCCGTAGCTGATGCCTCGGTGAAAGCGCTTCCCAGCGAGCAGGAAGCTCAACCGAACCAATCGACCAGCGATGAAAAGCCTGCGGAGGGCAAACCAGAGCAACCGAAGACTGTTCCCGAGCTGGAGGTCAAGCCAGTGACGAAGGACGTTAAGGAAGAAGTTGCGAAAGAGACCACTCCAGTGCAGGAAGAGGTAAAGTCGGCTCCACTGAAGGAATTCACCGAGGTGCAGGCGGACGCTGCTCCAGTCACTGAAGCTGCCGCGGAACAACCAACTACCCCGAGCAAGGATGAAGCACGCAAGGAGGAAGCTTCTGAGACGGTTGTTGCCGCCGAACCAAAGTCGGCTGTTCCAGAGACTGTAGCTGTTGAGAAGGCTGTCAGTGAGGAAAGCAAAGATAAGGTGGACGCTGACGCTGTTGTCAAGGAGCCTGCGGTTGCCAAGACGACCGAGACCGTGCAAGTGGAGCAGAAAAAAGAGGATGCCGTTGAGGTGCTGAAGAGCGATGAACCGGTGGCAGTCGAGTCCGCCGTGAAGACTGCTGTTGAGGAAAAGTCCGAGAAACTCTCCGAAGAACCTAAAACTACAGCTACTGAAGAAAAGACGGAGGCACGTGCAGCTACCGTCGATGTCCCAGCCGAGACCGTCAAGCCCGAAGATGTGAAGCCTGTGGAAGAGGTCGCTGTGAAAGCTGCCAAAGAGCCGGAAGTGGAGAAGCCTGTTGTGGAGGAGGTAAAAGAAGCCACACCCGCTGCGACACCAGTTGCCGTGGTGAAATCCGTTGCTTCCGAGGAAGTGAAGGATATGCTTCTGGCTGCCAAGGACCCGGAACCTCAAACCGAAGGCACCGATGAGGTGAAGCCGACCAAAGTGCGTGCCGCTCCCATCGTCGAGGGACTAAAAGTAGCCCAACCGGTCGAGGCGGAACCAGCCATTGCGAAGATCCATGTGACCGTCATCCAGGAAGAGGTTTCGCTCGACAGCAAGAGCGCCGCCCAGAAGGAGTTGGTCCAGGAAGATGCTCCCGTTACTGAGTCGAAAGAGCAAAGCACAGAACCCGCTGTGACAACCGTAACTCCAGACCAGGAGGTGCAAAAGTCCACCGAAGTGAGCAGTGACAAGCCGAGTGAAGCCAGTCCAGTCGTTCGGAGTGAGCCTCTGAAAGTTGTTGAAGCAAGCAAAGACGAATCGTCCGTGCGATCGGCCGCCGCTGAAGCGGACACTCCCGTTGTGATTGTGGTTCCGAGCGTAAAGTCCGACGAAGTTACGACCGTTGCTGCCGTCGCCGAGAACACCGACAAGCCCACCGAGTCGGTTGCTGAGGCCGAAACGAAAACGGCAGCCTCCGCAGATGAGCTGCCGGAAGTGACGCCTACCGCGAAGGTTGAGGAATCGGCAAAAGTCGTCCAGCAGGCAAAAGCCGTCGACGGGAGTTCTCAGCCGGGTGCAGGTGAGAGCGCTACTACCGCCGAAGAAGACTCTAAGGATCAGGGTGACGGTAACGGTACAACCGTGAGCGGCGTCGCGGCCGAGCAGGACACTACCACGCTGAGCCCCGCTACCACGGCACCGGAGACCGTTCCGACACCGGCCAAGCAGAAGGGCAAGAAGCAGGCCACGCGTAAGTAGCGTTCCGCTGAGCGCGTGCCATAAAAATGCACACTTCATGGCAGCAGCGCGCAGTAACCACGATCGTTTATGTGTCTCTTCTATCGCAGCCAATTTCAAAGGATACAGCAAGCGGTTGAAGCTGCAGGAAGCGCAACGCAAACAAAGCACCGATAACGAGTAGATGGCGCCGGCGTCTGGCTATCGGCCGTTAGTGCAGCCGACCGCTCCCGGAAGCGATCGCTCGGAGGGAGTCGATTCTGCCGACTCCGTCCTTGCTGGTGCAACATTCCATTCCACGTCCTTAGCCCGTAAGATCAAACACACGTAGTGCGATAAGTGATAGTTCTGTAAGGTGACATCATCAGGCCGAATAAAGTATTGTTCGAATACGTCATTACAACCGTCGTATTGTTTTCACTTCGATCTTTGATGCCTCTTCGCAGGGTTCCTGTAGGAGTATCGCGTGCGCGTAAGTACGCGAGGTGCAGCGTAAGCTAGGCGTTCCATATCACAATTAATATGCAGCTTTATGACTTGCTGAGAAATATGAAATCTGCATAGGAACTCCATACGGGAGCGGGATCGAGTGGGATAGTTCGAGCGACCAACATGCTCTGAATAACTAAATACAGCCCGTCGAACAGATAAACGATCGTTTGCTCTCCCAGCAACACACAGGATGAATCATGGAGCCGTACTATCGTCAGGTGTTATAACTATTGCAAGTGATTTTGGACTTTATGATCATCAGGACGGTTTACACTTAAATCAAACATAATACTTGGTATTGTTGAATTCCTTTATCTTTAATCCAATGGGATTTAAGTAGATGTAAAAATAGTCGTAGTTCGTTATATCTTCCAACAGTCATGGAAACCTTCCCATAGTTACCAGAAGCTTCATGCATTTAAATAAACACTCAATCCACACCGATGCGTCTGTCCAGGATTGTCGATTTAGAGGCAATTATCTCGAACGGGTAATTGAAATCTACTTGCAGCTAGAACTTTACTCACAGCACATTTCCGCTGTCACTCAATTTATTTATTTCGTCTCTCTAATCACTTCCTAACCCCCTTCATGAATGATCGGACTTCTAACTACGGTGGGCGCTTTACCCACTGCTTTGCTTAGTAGGCCTGGGCAGTTGCTTAGTAAATCTTCACTGAGTCTGCTCAGATCGCTAGGTGCATGAGTAACCGTAAAGCATTCGTCGCGCATTTTGCGATCGGGAGAATAAATTAACGAACGCCTATAAAAACGTGCCGCATTTCCTGTCCCTGCGATCAAATCTAATCGAACGGTGGCAGTGATAGGTACGGTGGCGGTACCGATTCGTTACGCTCTGTGGAAATAGTGAGCTTTAGAAGGTGTTTCTTTCGTGTGAAGGCGTTGACTTCTACGAGGCAGGTTCACGTGTGCTGATCATGAAGCGATCGGTGGTGGTGGTGGTGGTGTTGGCGATTTTGCCATTGTTGTGCGCTTTAGTGCCGTGTGTACATTCTGCACCGCAGCGAAGCATCGACTTTCTGCTGGGCGATGAAGAACTGCAGGCGGTTGTGAAACCCATCGCGGGAGATGCGGTCTCTAATACTTCGGCACAGGTGCAGGAAAATGACGAGCAGAGTGAAGTGCAAGCAACGGTGGATCCCATTGCAAATGAGCAGCAAACGGAAGAGCCTCAGGCCGGGGAAGAGGATACAGCGACCGAGGACTATCCTGAGGAAGAACAGCTTACGGAGGATCCGCAGGATGATCTTCTCGATCCGGTAACGGATGGTCCGAAAGAAGGCGAGCAAAGTGACACAGTCGCTGTGAAGTCCTCATCGGGCAGTGATCCTGAACCGTCGGCAAATGAACCGAACACACCTTCATCGCCATCTCCTAGCGCGCCAACAGTATCCCCCTCACCAAAGGAAGTTACGACTCAGGCACCGAAAGCTGCGCCACCTTCCACGACGGATTCCGCCGAGGATAACTCCTCCGAAGAACAGCTGACCACGAATCCGATCGTGGTTCCAGAAACCGAAGAACAAACCACGACCGAATCGAGCGAAGACTCGAACCAACTCGCCCAGGATGTGAACGACTTCATCCACGACCTAGCGAACGAGGTGCGATCGAGCGCTCTGGATAAGCCACGACGACCCCAACCACCGAAACCGAGTCCTCCGCAGTACTCCACAGAACTGCCCCCCACGGTACCGGATCAGTACGATTCGAAATCGCTCGAAAGCCACGAGGACGACGATCAGGTACAGCTGAAAGTGGATCCCAACGACGAACAGACAACGAACGGTCCTTCACTCACCGAGGATCAGTTCCGCACGCTGTTCGAAAAGCTTCCCTGGTACGGGCAGCACCGATTCCCGGGTAAGCAACACTTTCCCTAAAATTGGAGGCATGGTCGATTACGAGCGAGATTCGGTTTCGTTTTTCTCCGTCACAGGCTACGAACAATGGCCGCAGCAGAGTTTCCCGCAACGCTCCACCTGGCAGCACCGTGACGATCGTCAGCGACAGTATCAGCCAAGCCACGGATCTGACAGTTTTCAAGGTCACGGATTTCACCGCAGCTCTTGGCATTGACGCGTGCTCTCGGCGCTTTCTACGCTGACCTTTCTCGGCCGCCCGGGGTTGAGGCCCGATGCTGACGAGTCGGAAATGTCAAAAACTCAACCAAACAGCCTATAACCCAGCGCGATGATCTGGGTTTGATATAATCGCACGAACGATATGCATTGTACAGCCGGCAAACTGTGATTAAACTTGGAAACCGTGTCAACCGTGTGTAGTGTGCCACCGATAATAATAAACAACAAAACAATCAATCGTGGCGTTGGCTTGCCGGACGTTATTAATGAGAAAACCAGTGGCCCCATACGCCCGGCAGGCGCGTCTGGAATCGCATGCGTCACATTAGCATCTCACGGTCGGGGAACTGGTTTTACGTTGTCGCTTGCCGCTTACGCGACCGCGCCAAGAATGCGTTAGTCACGGGAGGTCCGGTCCAGTTTCGTTGTTCCGTTGGCCTGACCGCCGGAAGCAGCACTTCCCGGTTGCCTACATGTGGCTGCTGTAGATTTAATAAGTTCTTGCGCGCTTTCGGGACAGGTGGTGGGGAAGGTTTTCGAATGGATGTTGCGAATGTGATGGTTGAACGAATCGCAGGAATGGCGTGACGGTCGGTGTGGAATGAAAAATACGTGCAAAACGTTATTGGAGTGGAGACGCCGAAAGGACAACAAATTGCGCGTTAATACTTTATTGAGTTGTCCACGCTTACGTTCTACTAATTAGTGTGGTTTTAAACATTAATGCTTGGAGCATCACTCATTAACACAACATTTACTCCACTTTAGGACTTTGACCTCAGCTTGAATGCTCAGCATTCTCCCTACTACGACTCGAATAATTAGAAAAGCTTACTACTGAGAACAGAAAAATCAATTATTGAGAAAACTGCAAACACTAACATAAAAAACTGTTTATTTGAACCCCTTCAAGAGTCCAATTTTCCTCTACAGAAGTATTGGGATTGCTTAACTTATCTAATTAACTGCCATCTAATTTGTATGTGTTTTTCACTTAAATGGAGGTTGTTTTGACGAGACAGTATTGAATATTGAACTAAATCTATAGCAATAAAAAACTCAATTTTACTGAGTATTGAAACTACAACTAAAAATGTAAAAAAAACATTAACTGTGGCAACGTTATTCATTATTATTAACTAAATACCTTCAAATATTCATTTATTTAATTGGTTAATAATTAAGTAAATTGATGGTTAAATGAATATTCAAGTCATACATCACAAGCATTGGTCAGCAATTGATGAAAGTTGTTTAAATTAGTTAGGCTAACCCACAATGATTCTCGAAAACGATATTGATTGTTCAAGGAAACAACAAAGATGATATTGAATATCATAAAATAAACTTACCAAAAA
>KZ070236.1:226894-241731 GCA_002091845.1 Anopheles cracens
TCAGGCTCATTGGAGTTATAAATACTACCATAGGGAAATAGTAGCTCCTTGCAAGGGAAATGTTCAAGGTTAAATGATTTACCAACCCTGTCGTGTAAAGATCGATGCCACCACCGATTACACCATCACACTCTTACTAATCACCTGGAGTTATCCCCCAATAAAACTTGAAAAAATAATTTAAAACACTGCTCTTAGGGTCCCCAATGGATATCTCAAAGTAAAAGAAAAGGCTTCGAAGTCAAAATACTCATTACAGGCACATTAATCAATCCAAGAAATGTCAATGTATATCAATGAAATGAAGAAGTCTTCAGAATCATTACAGCATCGTATTGCTTAAGTAAGTGGCACATAAAACAGACCGAAAGAAGTGAGTAGTAAGTGTCCATAAGTAACATTCCTCAATGTTATCCTTCGTACGGAAATAGTTGGAATACCAAGCTTACCCCGACACTTCATCCCATAAAGTAGCGCTAGCTAGCAGTTGCAACATTGTTGCCATACCGACGCCCAGCGTACTCTGCTGATCCTCGGCGGCGTCTACTGCTAGGATCGGACGTAACCTTGCACCGCGGCGCCATATTTCATACTTCCAGCTCCTTCGGCCTTGCCGCGATTTGCATGATGCAATCGTGGGCACCTGTTGCAGTTGCGATCGATCGCAACCGCCCGGCCCTGCTCCAGTCTCGGAACATCTGGCTCGTGCGCGCCGCGCACACACTATCAGTGGAGCGATTAGCATTAATCGCCGCATTAATAGTGCGCCGGCCACGAGTGCGATCGAAGAGGGGAGTGCGGTACGCTCCGGCGGGCACTTCCGTTCTCCCGGCGGTTTCCCTTTTTCGGACAGGACTGCCCATGGAGGCGTTTGCCCGCCAGGGTGCACGCTGGAGCGAAATGTAAGGATCGGGTGCACGATCTCACCACTTTGCTGATCCAGTTCCAGCCGTCCGTAATCAGTTGTTGCGAATTAATCATCTGCCCGAACTGATGTAATCCGCGGCGCTGATTGCATCGGCTGGAATGCAACGCCGATTTGGATCGGAGCAGATTGCGCCCGGAGCGATTGGAACTGCGGACGGCCCGGGGCAGGGCAGGAGCGGATTGTTTACATGCAAATGACATCGGGCTGGAAATAGATCGACGAGATCGGCAGATAGTTGGCGAGCGGTGCAGCCATGCCGCGAGCGCTGACACTTGCGCGCGACGTGTCACGCCGAATGACGTTGCGCTCAGGAAGCAATCAGCGTGGCGCAGCTGGTCGGAACTCGCGTGTGCATCGTCTCCTCGGCCGCGTCCAGCTGGAGGAACACACACACACGCACGCTACAACTGCTGAGAAAACGGGTCAACGAAGGCGAAACCGTTGCATCGTCATTAGCTCCACGCGTGACGCGGTGGGAAACTACGCGTCTCAATTCCGCAGCGGCGCGAGATCGGAACGCGAGCGCGTGGGACGACCCTTGGCCGCGCCGTGATGCTGCTGCTGCTGGTGCTAGTGTTGCTCGGGATCGGGCGATGGCCGCTGCGCCCGGGTTGCGAAGAAAGGTGGCGCTCCATAGCTTCATCACACGCGTGCGCGCGCGTCCGTTCGCGGTTCGCGGTTGTTTATGGCATGCATGAAGCTCTGGACAATAATTGCTCATTTACGGGTGACGGGTGGGTAAGTAAAATGTGATCCTGTTTTTTCCCTCTTGTTTCGGTTCGGGCCCTGCAACGGCAGGCCAACATTCCACACAGAAAAACGATCCTTTCCTAACAAAACCCGACGGCGCTGCTCGGATGGTGCAATATTGCAACGTGGTGACGGGGCGCAGCCGTCGGGTGCTAAATGGAAATGCTTACGCTATAAATATTTTCTTTGGAGCAAATATTTGAAATTATTCTGTCACTCAGCGCTGGCACGGTGCAGCAGAAACACGGCTACTCAATATATTCCGTAGCAACACACCGAACGCGTGTGCCGACCTGTGAGGTCGAAGCGAAGGGGTTGTTTGATGCCCCGAGCGGCGCGTTGTTGCCTCTGTAGCGGGTTTGCAAAAACAATACGTGTGAATGATGTCTTCAGGCGGGAGGACCTATAACACGTTCCCATCTGGGCCGTCATCCTGTAGCAGGCACTGTCAGTGCAGCTGTGGTGGTATAAATCAGTGTAGTAAGTTGTAACGCGGTAGGTATGACCGCCTATGTCGCTACAAGAAATAAGAAGTATGAGAGATGGCTTCAAACAGCTCTTTTTGTGGAGTGGAGAACGAATTGTAAAAGGGTGACAAATGTTTTGGAAGGACCGTTTACTATATTAATGTTGCTATGATACTTTGCCCAATATTTGATCACTATGATTACGTACAGTGCTGAACAAAACATAGACAATTGAAATGCGTCATTGTTCCACAATCAAAAACATAGACTAGAAGTTAAGAAATACTTGTGTAATTAGCAGCAGATATCACTTATATCAGTCGTATAAGTACATTTCAACGAAGTTACAAGTCTAAGAGTAGAGACAAACACCACATCGGTCGAACGCAAGATATGTCGTGATTCTTTCAAATTTTCAGTAGTATATTCAATAGTAAATAGTAGTCAATGGTATAAGGTCCGCTATGAGATTGTTAGTCACCCTTGAAAGTGAAATTTCTTAAATTTATTTGACATACAAACCTCTTGAGTTTGTTCAGTTTCTATGTTCATTATTTACCGGTTAATATTATTAAGAGAAGACTTTAATTCAGTTTGGTTTAAGGTCTTCATTTAATATGATGAGAAAAACGAATATAAATGAATGGAAATGTGTGCAAATGTTTATTTTGTTATTATTTATGATGATGTTTTAAATAATAAGTATCAACTATTGCATGTTTGAAATTCATCCTAAAATATTCAGCTTATTTCAAACACAAATGTAGTAGAATAACTCTAGGAACAGCGATCTGTTGCAAAATTTTAAAAACGTGATGATTGTTTTTTTTTCAATAAAATGAAGGTCACCAACTGAGATGTAGTGAGTTTATATTTGTATAGCTTTTGCTTCTAAACATCTAAATGGATTAAAATATGATAATAGCTACATAGCTGAAACAAACCGAGACTGATTCTGAGACCGACAGCATAGTTAAAGATCAACAATGATCATTGTCAATGACCAAACCTACCTTATGCCCAATTCTGCCTTGCTGACGAAGTAAAAATCTCTGAACCGATAGCAACTGTTGATGATTGCAAAATTGAATTCGCAATTGAAAAATGTCATATTACATCGTTCCACATGCCAAAGTATCCTCCAATCAACAACTATGAGTTGCTAGAAACTAAGCTCACTAGCCGTCAATAATCTTTGGGTTTAGGTGTCACTCTTAATACAGGTCTTATCTTTCGAATGCAAATCGAAAACGATAGAAAATGAAGCCTACAGAATGTTTGGTTTTGTTTACAGACAGACCAATGAATTTGGTGATTATGTGTCGCACTTAAATCACAGTATGTATGTTTTGTGCGAACGATATCATAGTCCGAAGATATTCTCTGGATATCATATAGAAGCTATAAATGAGGTTTTCCAGATGAGATTTCCAAGGCTAGCATTGTGAAGACTTGCTTGACTACCGGAATAGATGCCGCTTGCCAGGCCTCCAACCAATAGAGCATTGTTGCAATGTAACTCAATGTGTTTACGTTGGAAAAAACATAGAAATTATCTTGTTATTTCTATACACTTTCTACTATACATCACCTTCACTCTCGTTATTTGCTCAGTACGAAAAAAGAGAAAAACACTCTGTAGTTTTAATGAGCCTCCTAATTCAACGAAGAGACATAGAGTTCGAAGCTTGAGCAGAACACTTCGACTTCAGTCTGTCAACCAGTTGCTTTAGAAATGATTTATTCTTTATGTTCAACCTTCACAGCATTGGTAAGAGGATGCATCTTTCTGGTTGGTCTTAATGTTTAGAGATATATTGGCTAACTGCAAGACGATGTATGTCTGATAATAAACAACAAACTAGACACAATTCTACTCGAAGTTCTTAGATCATACAATTTAAATGCTTCTAGTGTTCTAAATCTAACCATCGATCTCGCATAAATTTAGTTTCATCTATTTGGAGCATATATTTGGGTTCCAGCTAATCAACCTATTTCATCAACAGGAAATGCATTCCTCCTAATTAACGTTTATGACCGGCCTGTTTATTTGAAAAGCCTCTGTCAACATCATTGTTCCTTTGTCGTTCGTATTATTGCTTTATCGCAGGTGAAAATAGATTGTCTGTTTTTTTTCAAATAAACGAGTAATTAAGATATTGTAATCAAACGGAATTATTGATAGCAAGTTTCGTTAGGAAACGCATGAACCATTTCCCCTTCTGCAAGCATTCTTTAGAGTAGTCAATAATCATAATGTAACGTGTAAAACGAAACAAATTTTATAATAATAAAATCCTTCTCACTACATCTTCAATCATGCTCAGATTAGGTGGGTTCACACGAGTCGAATTCTGCTCGAATTGGTACGATCTGTGAACCTTTTTGTCAATGTATTAGTGAGTCGAGCAAAGTTCGCCGAGTCTGTTTCGAGCAAAAAAGGCTATCCAGTTTTGATGGATAGCACGAACTTTTGCTGCGAACTTTTTGACAAGTGCCGTGTATGTTGTTTACACTTTCAGGTTCACATCTTCAATCTTTCCATCGGACTGTCTTTTCTCAACACTTCTGTTTAGACGATGAGGACGAACGCCTGAGCTAAGCTGTTTTTGTTTTGTTTGTTATTATCGTCTGTCAAAACAACACATCGAAAGTTCGTATCGTTTGCGCGCAGTGAAGGCTCGCATGCTTTGTTTTTAAATGTTTTTGTAATGGTGTGCGTGAGGTTCGTCATCAAAAGTTCGACTCGTGTGAATCCACCTAATAAGTTCTCTCAAACTACGTCTTTTTGTATAACCTCATAAACAAAGAAAGCTAAACCATATTTCCATCATATGCCTGACATGCAGGTTGATTAATTAAATCTAAAATTTAATTACTCTCCTCGCAACATTTCGATCCGACTCATCCTTAAAGCCTATCCAAAATGGCTCAAAGAAGAACAAAAAGGGAACGAGTTTGTCTCCACGCGGCGAACAACGCAACGGCCCCCGGGTAATGTGCTACAAATAGAAATCCAACCCAGCGAGAAAAAAAAGCACAGAAAAGCCTCCCTAGGCGAGGATCGCCGCGCCATTCCCGATGATCCGTTGCGCCGAATCCTTCTCACACTTTGTTGAATTCGATGCGCCTTCGGAGTGACTCAATTTTTCTTATTATGCGCTTCCTTTCCTGTCCGTTTCGTTGATCGCTTTGGAACTGTGTTCAGGTTTCAGGGGGAGAAAACAGCCTTCAGAAGAAATACGAAACAAACAAAAAAAAATCAAACATCCATCTCAGCCACCTCGCAGGCCGTGCTCAAGGAGCAGGATTTTGTCTTTTCGCCTTCGGTCGGTCTTCCTTCGGCACGGGTCTTCCTGTGGCCCCCGTCTTCAGATTCTGACCGTTTGCCGGAGGATGGTGTTTTTATAAGGGTACTGCGGTTTAGATTTCCTCGTTGCGATCCCTATTTTCCTGTCCAGTCGCACCCCGGGACCCGGGAGGGGCCGCAACGCAAAACGGGGCCTACACCTGCTGAAAGTTCTCATGTCACTCGGGCCACAACCCGTGACGACGACGACGACGACGTCCCGGTGGGATTTACTGCAAAAGCAAAAGGCAACAACTGACGCGACCGTCCCGAGGCGTGGGATATGCGGCGGGTGTGAGAAGGTTGATGCTGAGAGGCCACATCCACCAGCGTCCAGCAACTCGATGCAACCGTTGGTGCCGTTGTGCTGCCAACGGGTGAGATTGTTTTTTCAAAGACCCGGCCCATTTCGCTCGGATGCTCGCAACGAGTCCGGCACGGCTTGACCGATAAATTGCGCTCTAAGTGATTCTTTTACTTCTCCGGGATGGCTTCGGACAAAACGGAGGTGCATTGTTGCACACTTGCATCGCAGCCTCGCTCCGGCAGCGCACGTAATGAGCTCAGGCTGAAGTGTTGATGACTTCCTCGATGGGATAGATTATAGTTATTTAATTTAATTTGCAACGCTGCCAGAAGTGTTTAGCGGTGGCTCTAACGATGGTTCAATTAGAGAGTGTTACAATATGGGTATATTGTTTTTCGATTCAATGTACGCGAGTGATTCTCCTGGCGCTGGCAGTAAACCAAAACACTTTGATTACGGCTTGAAATCTACACACATTGTGTCTCGAATTACACGCAAACATTAGACACCCTTTTATGCAAGCAAGCGACATGAAGACACGCTCAAACACCACAGAAAAAAACTCACAGCTTTAAGCTTAATTCGAATTTAATTAGTTGTCATACACCGATTGCTTTTTGTGTGCCAATTTCATCCCCATCATTAACCCGATTTCGTTCCCCCTTTTGAGCCGAATACTCCGCCAAAGTTCTTGGGAATGTTTCGGCTCCTCTAGCCACCTGTTGAGGGCGATAAATTAATTTGAAAATAATTCCACCGTCCAGCGATTTTCTGGCGGGTTGTGCGTGCGTGTGTGGTATTTTTTTGCGAATGTCCTCCTAGTGAGCTTTCCCTTGGCAGTTTGAAGGCGCTTATAAAAGACGACTGTCTTCAGCGGCGATGACACATTGCTAGACGCCACACACAACCGTTCGGCACGTATCAGAGACGCATTCAGACCACTGCGAGGATGGCAACGCCGGCTGGAACCATCATTACAGGACTGCTACTGTGCCTTTGTGCGGTTCCGATGCTGGAGGCGAAATCTCTTCCCTCGGACACGGACCTGTACGCTAAGGGAGTGCGTGAAGCTCGTAAGTATGGGTTCGTAAGGAACTTCGGATGAGTTGTTCGAGTGCATGATTGCGTCTCAACTTTGACAGGTTTCTTTCCGTTTGGTGTACCGGCGCGTGATCACGTGCACTATTATCCCGAGGAACATCATCACCACCATTTTGCTGATCATCATCACTTCGTACGTGAAGCTGGGTTTAAATATTTCACCTAACGAATGGCGCTGAACGATTCTTGTCTGTTTCCTAGGATTTTCTCGGACCCCATCAACACCAAGACGCCCACTTTCACCAGCATCAGCATCATCATCATCACGACTATCATGACGGACATTTCGACACGCACTTCTTCTAGGTTGCTCCACGGATCTTGCCAAACTTCTACAATATTCCACTATTTCAACTAACCGTCACAGACATGACCCTAATGTTGCAAATAAAGAAATAAAATCGGAACACAACCCCGGCTCGGAAACTTCCTCGCTGCTACTCACAGCTTGCGTGAAAGCGTATGCAACCCAACGTACGATCCTGCGGGTGAATTTGGTGCGAAAATGTGTGATAATAAATTCGAACATTCCGTAACCCATTTAGTGTCCGTAGCGAAGCACGAAGCGAGGCTACCGGAGGGTTTCGTTTGTGCGGTTGTTTGCGGATGGCAACTTGCATCCTTGCGAGCATGTTTGGAGCCGCATCGGGGACCGTGACGCATTCCAAAGAATGAAACCATTAATTTTATACATTTATTTTATGTGTTTTCGCTTACGTTATTGAGTCGGCATCTTTCGCCTTCCGTGTGACCATAATCAGTGTACAATTTCATCCATAGTTCAGCGTGGGGCTCCCTGGAGGGAGAGAGAATGATTGTCTTTCGATGTGTTGCTTGTTTGTAACTAAATTTCTCGTTACTTTGTAACAAAAAGTAAACAGGGCCATATGTTATGCTGCTGAGATCCGAATATTGGAAACAGATACTTCCGGTTAGAAGCGATTTTTGCTAGAAATGGTAAAAAGCAAGACTTTCCAAAGTTCAAGACTGTTTCATTATTGCACATAAAAAGCAAAACAAATATGCTTTTGACAATTCGATCTGTAGCTATAACCATTTGGATCTTCTTTGTAGGCACCACAACTGAATATACTGGCAACATTGGTGAAAACTCTATCGAATAGATAGCAATAGTTATTGGAGCAATTTGAACAACTGTCCAGGTTTTATAATAGGTATTTTTCACGAAATACTACTCAAAAGTGCACATGTTTACGAAGAAAATGTGATTTAAATCGGATCTATTCCTTCCAAACCGAAAAGCGATGGTATCTTGATCTCAATGCCGACTGGATTGCTTTTGTTGTTTATCAGCCTTAGCACGGTTTTTCCTTCGACGAGAATATAGAATAGAGAGAAAATAGAAAGAAATATTATTAAAACAAATAAAATAATAAAAAATAATTTCCAAACTTGAGTTTTACCTCTATTCAGATAGATCACCATTTTTACAGATTCAGACGTTTACAGTTTCTTGTAAAAAAATTGGAATGCAATCATTAATTAATTTTGTGAAAATAAGCTACATTTCTAAATATTTCTTCATATAAGGTTTCCAACCATAAGAAAAAGCCAACAAGTATTGAGAGAATCATTTGAAACCCCGGATTCGATTCGTTTCCGAAGCACAAAACGTCGCGGAAATCTCTCCATACAACGCGGAACGATCGACCTCGCCTAGGACAGACAGAAGAAACAACAGAACAACGAACACTGATTGCTGGCGAGTGAGTGTCAACAACACCAAAATGTCAGCCGCCTCGATCGGATTTTCGTTGATCGAGGATCGTGCTATGCACCTATGATTTATCCGTGAAGTAAATCAACTAAAATAGTATTTTTGATTTATAAAAAAGCCGAAATAGAGCAAATTCCACATAGGTTTTAATGGTATTAAAAATTGCAACCTCATTTCGATTCGATGAAGACAACCCATATATCATACAAAATAAAACTTCACTATATAACTGGATTCCAATACTCTTTCCTCACCATCTGAAGCGCAATCCGTTCTCGATTTTTATTATGTTATTTATACCTTTTACCAGCGAACCACCAACCTACCCACGGCCCACCTTAGCCGTGCCAGCGTTTCCAGCAACATGTGTACAATGTCAGCGGGCAGCGCACAAATGGGCAAAGGCGTCCGTTTCGGTCCGAAGACACGACTGCCCGATTTTGCAGGAAGCCGGACCGACCTGTCGCCGTCGTCGCCACTATAGCTGCCGACCGTTTGATGAATAATGGTGCACGCGCTGAACGACGACTGTCAGCGAGAGACGAAATGTCTTCAGGCAGCGGGGATGGTGGACGCAACGATGGATCCTTCCCCGGGCGGGCAGGACACTCGGGCCCCTCGGAAAGATGGCCGGTTCTCTGCTGCTCTTCTCGCCTTTCTCTTTTTCACTTCTTTGAAGGATGCACGTGAAGCTGCCGAAGTGCTGCTGGGCGCAAGGGGGCCTGCGACGGTGCGCCACGCCAGACCCAGAAACGGCCTTCTCAGGTTTCCCAGACGTCCGGTTTTGAGGGTTGAGTTTCTGCACGGACCCGTAACAACTTTCAATCAAATCGAAATCAATAACATCGGAATCACTTCCTCTCTGGCCGGCTGGTTGGGCGGTTGGTTGGCTGACCAGCATTGGTTGCATCCGTGGCTTGTGCAGCAGCATCCGTAAAAAGTGAGTGTCCTTCTCTCGTGCACCCTTGCATGCCTTCTCCGGTGACCAGGCGGGCGGTAGCAAACTGAAGGTGGCGGCCAGTGGTGGCTCCAAAACATTTGTAACCAATGTTGTTGCTCCGCCACCGATCGTAACACGACGATATGCCCGGAACATGGCGGGTTGTTTGTTATGTTTTATGCGCCCTGTCTACATTCCCAACCTCCCCGCACGATCGAAGGGTGCGCTTGATGCGCCATCAATCTATTTCATCAAACAAAACAAAGGCTCTTTTGTTTTCCACTGCAGTCACAGGGATTGTCCCGGGAGTGGTTCTTCATCTGCGCGGAGGCTGCCTGGCTTCGGGAAGACAGCACCGGCACAAGTGAATTCAAAAGCGACAGGAAGAGAGCCACGTAGGCAGCATGCAGCAAGACAAAAAAAAACCCGCGGCACAAGCGATAGGAGTTCGAACTAAGTGGCATTTTGGCGGTCGTTTTTATGTGAGCTTTGACTCGCGTTTTTACGACGCGCAGATCTCGTTATGAATTTTTATATTTATGGTTATTTATATAGAAACGATACATTTTCCTGCGGCCGAGAAGGTTTGCCGTCTTTTCACGGCTTCGACGTGTCATTCGCGGTCGCACTCGTTACTGGTTGCGCGTTTCGCGAGTTTCGAGTGTCTTCTTCCATCGACAGGCTTCCATCTTGCGTGGAGATGGTTGGTGTGATAGCACGATCGAAGGGTGCGCTTGATGCGCCATCAATCTATTTCATCAAACAAAACAAAGGCTCTTTTGTTTTCCACTGCAGTCACAGGGATTGTCCCGGGAGTGGTTCTTCATCTGCGCGGAGGCTGCCTGGCTTCGGGAAGACAGCACCGGCACAAGTGAATTCAAAAGCGACAGGAAGAGAGCCACGTAGGCAGCATGCAGCAAGACAAAAAAAAAACCCGCGGCACAAGCGATAGGAGTTCGAACTAAGTGGCATTTTGGCGGTCGTTTTTATGTGAGCTTTGACTCGCGTTTTTACGACGCGCAGATCTCGTTATGAATTTTTATATTTATGGTTATTTATATAGAAACGATACATTTTCCAGCGGCCGAGAAGGTTTGCCGTCTTTTCACGGCTTCGACGTGTCATTCGCGGCCGCACTCGTTACTGGTTGCGCGTTTCGCGAGTTTCGAGTGTCTTCTTCCATCGACAGGCTTCCATCTTGCGTGGAGATGGTTGGTGTGATAGGCTGCCCGAAAACCAAAACCAGGACTAAAAGCCCATAAAGCAGCTGGAGGTTGTGGTGAAACGAGTCCGCGAGCCAGTCACCAACTCGTCCGCGCGCTCCAGAACGACAGGTTTCGTTCGGTTGATCGTGGAATTGTGTTTTTTTTCTCGGCCCGCTTGCGCTCCGTCAGTGGCATCAGTTAACGATTATGATGACTTTGTGCTAAACGCGAACGGAGCGCGCTTGCCAAGTTTTTCTGAAGGACATGTGGCGCCTGCAGGCGATCAGCTGTGATGATCGTCACTCATTAGCGGGAAGATGCCCGAGACGGTGATGGGTTGTTTTTTTTCTTCATTCGTGTTGCTGTTTTGCGGGAGGTTAGACGCCTAGCGCTCGACCATCTTCTAACCGCTCATTTCGTCGTAAACGATTACGACTTCCGATAGAAATCGATGGTCGACCGTTTTCATGATCGCTGATGCGGCGGAGCACCGTGGGTTGGTGTTTTAAAAATGGGAATAAATTAAGCTGCACCGCTTAAGTGGCACATTAAAAACGGTGCTAAAACAATAAAAATAAGTCGTTGATAGCGTATGCCCCATTCGGTAGGAATATGCATGAAAATGTAGATCCCACGTTGGTTATTGAAAATTATCGTAAAACAAACGTAATGTTTACGGCATACAGCGGAAGATCCACTATGCCTACCTTGCGTTCACTCTATATTTGGATTTAAGACAGCACCGGCACAAGTGAATTCAAAAGCGACAGGAAGAGAGCCACGTAGGCAGCATGCAGCAAGACAAAAAAAAACCCGCGGCACAAGCGATAGGAGTTCGAACTAAGTGGCATTTTGGCGGTCGTTTTTATGTGAGCTTTGACTCGCGTTTTTACGACGCGCAGATCTCGTTATGAATTTTTATATTTATGGTTATTTATATAGAAACGATACATTTTCCTGCGGCCGAGAAGGTTTGCCGTCTTTTCACGGCTTCGACGTGTCATTCGCGGTCGCACTCGTTACTGGTTGCGCGTTTCGCGAGTTTCGAGTGTCTTCTTCCATCGACAGGCTTCCATCTTGCGTGGAGATGGTTGGTGTGATAGGCTGCCCGAAAACCAAAACCAGGACTAAAAGCCCATAAAGCAGCTGGAGGTTGTGGTGAAACGAGTCCGCGAGCCAGTCACCAACTCGTCCGCGCGCTCCAGAACGACAGGTTTCGTTCGGTTGATCGTGGAATTGTGTTTTTTTTCTCGGCCCGCTTGCGCTCCGTCAGTGGCATCAGTTAACGATTATGATGACTTTGTGCGAAACGCGAACGGAGCGCGCTAGCCAAGTTTTTCTGAAGGACATGTGGCGCCTGCAGGCGATCAGCTGTGATGATCGTCACTCATTAGCGGGAAGATGCCCGAGACGGTGATGGGTTTTTTTTTTTTCTTCATTCGTGTTGCTGTTTTGCGGGAGGTTAGACGCCTAGCGCTCGACCATCTTCTAACCGCTCATTTCGTCGTAAACGATTACGACTTCCGATAGAAATCGATGATTTTTCACTCCTTTGAAGGATGCACGTGAAGCTGCCGAAGTGCTGCTGGGCGCAAGGGGGCCTGCGACGGTGCGCCACGCCAGACCCAGAAACGGCCTTCTCAGGTTTCCCAGACGTCCGGTTTTGAGGGTTGAGTTTCTGCACGGACCCGTAACAACTTTCAATCAAATCGAAATCAATAACATCGGAATCACTTCCTCTCTGGCCGGCTGGTTGGGCGGTTGGTTGGCTGACCAGCATTGGTTGCATCCGTGGCTTGTGCAGCAGCATCCGTAAAAAGTGAGTGTCCTTCTCTCGTGCACCCTTGCATGCCTTCTCCGGTGACCAGGCGGGCGGTAGCAAACTGAAGGTGGCGGCCAGTGGTGGCTCCAAAACATTTGTAACCAATGTTGTTGCTCCGCCACCGATCGTAACACGACGATATGCCCGGAACATGGCGGGTTGTTTGTTATGTTTTATGCGCCCTGTCTACATTCCCAACCTCCCCGCACGATCGAAGGGTGCGCTTGATGCGCCATCAATCTATTTCATCAAACAAAACAAAGGCTCTTTTGTTTTCCACTGCAGTCACAGGGATTGTCCCGGGAGTGGTTCTTCATCTGCGCGGAGGCTGCCTGGCTTCGGGAAGACAGCACCGGCACAAGTGAATTCAAAAGCGACAGGAAGAGAGCCACGTAGGCAGCATGCAGCAAGACAAAAAAAAACCCGCGGCACAAGCGATAGGAGTTCGAACTAAGTGGCATTTTGGCGGTCGTTTTTATGTGAGCTTTGACTCGCGTTTTTACGACGCGCAGATCTCGTTATGAATTTTTATATTTATGGTTATTTATATAGAAACGATACATTTTCCAGCGGCCGAGAAGGTTTGCCGTCTTTTCACGGCTTCGACGTGTCATTCGCGGTCGCACTCGTTACTGGTTGCGCGTTTCGCGAGTTTCGAGTGTCTTCTTCCATCGACAGGCTTCCATCTTGCGTGGAGATGGTTGGTGTGATAGGCTGCCCGAAAACCAAAACCAGGACTAAAAGCCCATAAAGCAGCTGGAGGTTGTGGTGAAACGAGTCCGCGAGCCAGTCACCAACTCGTCCGCGCGCTCCAGAACGACAGGTTTCGTTCGGTTGATTGTGGAATTGTGTTTTTTTCTCGGCCCGCTTGCGCTCCGTCAGTGGCATCAGTTAACGATTATGATGACTTTGTGCGAAACGCGAACGGAGCGCGCTAGCCAAGTTTTTCTGAAGGACATGTGGCGCCTGCAGGCGATCAGCTGTGATGATCGTCACTCATTAGCGGGAAGATGCCCGAGACGGTGATGGGTTGTTTTTTTTCTTCATTCGTGTTGCTGTTTTGCGGGAGGTTAGACGCCTAGCGCTCGACCATCTTCTAACCGCTCATTTCGTCGTAAACGATTACGACTTCCGATAGAAATCGATGGTCGACCGTTTTCATGATCGCTGATGCGGCGGAGCACCGTGGGTTGGTGTTTTAAAAATGGGAATAAATTAAGCTGCACCGCTTAAGTGGCACATTAAAAACGGTGCTAAAACAATAAAAATAAGTCGTTGATAACGTATGCCCCGTTCGGTAGGAATATGCATGAAAATGTAGATCCCACGTTGGTTATTGAAAATTATCGTAAAACAAACGTAATGTTTACGGCATACAGCGGAAGATCCACTATGCCTACCTTGCGTTCACTCTATATTTGGATTTGTTCGATATCGGAAGGTCAGTCAATCCAGATTAAAAATGAAAAATTGACGTAGTTATATGCATGCACCAGGACACATATTTGTTCTTCAAGAACTGCCTAGAAATAAAACTAGAATACAATTAATGGTTTTATTTATAAAACATGTTTGCTTCGTCTATTGTGCTATAAATTTATTCATTATCCAACTCGTAAAACTTCAATTGTAGTTAGCTTTTATATCTAGAATAAAGTAAGATTGAAAGAACATAAAATTCGTATCGTCTTACGGCTGGCGATTAAAAAGAGCCTCCAGAACGCCTCCTGGTCTTATATATCGGTTTTTAACCACCCGCCCCTATCGTAGTAGTGGTCCCTGTGGTGTAGTGGTGATGGACTCGATTACGATAGCTGCACTGTTGTAGGATTCTGCTAGTTACGTAACAACGCGTTATGATTGCAATCACAACACTGATCCTGATCTATATCCTTTCCAACATTCTGGGTAGTGTGAGGATATCCCTTTGGTTGTCATTTAGAAGTTTAAAGGATGTCCAATCGCTACCCTTAGTGGGCCTAAGTGAGTTTGTAGATTATTATTATTATTATTATTTATTCGAAAATGTGACTGACGTACACAGGACGTCTCGTCACACATAAAATATAAAATACAATAGTCTTAAAAACTAGGCGACCTAACAGACATTAACAAAGTTTCTCTAAAATTGGACGTAGATAGGTGAAAATCAAAAGACTTAAACTCACTATTAAACACTCTGGACATTGCAACGGTTCGTGAAAACTATAAAGTTGGTTGCGATGTT
>KZ070243.1:9301-23584 GCA_002091845.1 Anopheles cracens
CGTATTCCTTCGAAACGTGATCTGCTAAAGACGCTCCAGTCGGAATAGGGGGAAGAGCCAGGAGACGATTTGCTCGAATCTAGGCGTGCAAATCCGAATCGCTTATCGCAGTCCCGACCGGTTGAACGAAAAGAATCACTAGCAGGAAAATCCGTGACAGCACCGTAAGGCAAACACCTTTCGATTAACGTTTGAAATGGAAAGCATTCACCTAACCTGATATCAGCTCCCTGCCAACATTCGATCAACATCGTTCGACGGCTCGGCTCGGGTTGATAGGGCGGGGCACGGAGCGGGTGCGGGATGCTGGGAGGCAGGGAGAAAGTAATTTGTCGATCTTGACACTGACGGGGACATCCGATTGGACACGCCACATAAACACGCGGCTGAACACCCCGATTCCTTATCAGCTTGGTCTATCTTATCAGCCGGTGCAGCCTTAAGTGTCTGCTGCAGTTGGCCCGCGGTGCAGTTACATTTCAAACGTGCTGCATTGCAACGGACCTGCAGCTGCCCGCATCCTTCCTCCCAACCTCCCAACCCACTTTACCGCGATGGGCATTTTGTTATTTTTAACCCGCTCCAATCGCTCCTTGTTTTGGTTACAACAAGCTGCTTATTTTGACGTCACACCGGCCGGAATGAGGTCAAGGAGATAACGAAAAGACGATGGGAGGGTGTTTTTACAACTCGGGGAAAAAAGTTCCTGCTCGGAACGATCGTTTCGTAAAGTTTGTCGTAAGCGGGGTGGACGGAACGAAAATCGGGATAGATAGCAGCGCGTGATGGAAAAAAGGCAACAAAAAATGACATCAAAATGTGAATATACTTGAGAGTCACGGTTCCGTAAGAGAATTATTCAATTGGTGCCGAGTTGTTGTTTTTTTTGTCTGTGCACGTCTACTTTCGAATTATAAATGACTATCAAATTACACGCCAGCAGCTGCAGCGGAGATGGGTACGCTCGGGCTCGAAGGTGTGTTTCGTTTGATTGAATGCTGGAATAACTCAATGCTGGTCGCAGCGGGAAGTGAAACTCTTTCCTTTTCATTGCATGCGTGAAGGGGAGAAATGACTTTTTTTATTAGCTTTTGGTAAATAATAAAACGCGTAAAGATAAAAGCTTTCATTAATTTTAACAATCATTTGTTTATTTTTTGTTTTAAAATCTTCAAAAAAAATTGTTTGATATTTACTATCCGATATTTACTATTTGTAGAACTTACTGACTTCTCTGATACTGATACCCCAATTCTAGAGGAACGCTGCTTTGCCACTAATTGTGCTAACGCACACAAATAGCAACCATTTTGCCGAGCAATTATCACCCAGCGAGTGCTCCCATCATCGCTCCAATGTGAATCTAGCGTTAAATGGCACTAAATTCGTTCCAAATGCGCTCGGGCGCACAACCCGCGCGAGATGGTGGAGCGGGACAGGGCAGCCGGGTGCACACTCAAACTGCAGCGTAGTTATCAAAATTTACACCTCTCCAGGGCACACCGCAGACGGCCACGGAACCCGGCGGTCCGGACTGGAGGACGGGCTGACCTCATTTCAAACCCGCTGCATTTCGGCATAACAACGCAAAGAAGACGTGCAACCGCGTAGAAAACCGCGTGCTCGAGCGAAACCTGCTAAATGAAGGCGCAACGGGGCGGGAGGCAAAAAAACGAACCACAAAAAATGCATTCCAGATTCGTGGAACACAGCAGTGTGCACAGTTGTGTAAAGTGCAATTGCATCGACCGCCGTGGGTGGCGTATCTAATCGTTGTCCCACTTTTGTCCTACAGGATCTTGTGTTTTTTTTTTGTTTATCAGCGCGCTTGGAGACGTGACATTGGGAATTTTTGTGCTGTAATATCGGTCAACTTTTTGCACCAACAGACAACCTTGAAGAACGCAAGCCAGGATGAATGGTGGGATGATGATTAAAGCGTATTGCAGTCTTCGCAAGAACACTTTTTCATAGAAACGGAAAATAACTTGTGAGCCACTGTTGCATGAATTACTTTATTCAAAATGTGTGAATGGGTAAATTCCATGATTCATAGAAACGGAAAATAACTTGTGAGCCACTGTTGCATGAATTACTTTATTCAAAATGTGTGAATGGGTAAATTCCATGTATAAAGTTTTTAATATTTGTGTGGTATTAAAGGCTATTGCAAATAACAAATGATAGTAGTCTTCAAGTTTATTTTCTTTGTTGAATATATACACGTTTCAATGTCCCGGCCCATATCTTTCATAAATTAAATTCATCATACAGTAACGTTTTTGCTTGTCCTAAACAATGATATAATTTTAAAAATTCACAAATAACGTCTCCATCGTGGAGCAATGGGGAGTAATGAATAAAATTGATAAATTAAAACAATTATTTTATTATGTGTTAATTCCAATACATCTTCTAGGTAAATACACAATGTTTTGCATTATTTGAACCCGCTAGATTAATGACTAAATACTCAATATGTTCTAACTTAATTCGTCCTTTTACTCGTATACCATTCGAACCATGAGATCGAGCAAATATTCGAGAAATATTTCAGATACCCAAATAGAGATATATGGAGGGACGCTATAGTCACTAATAAGATTGATTAAGTCATAAGTCTGGACTGCATTTTTGAAAAAATAACCAAATTTCAATATAACAACAAAACATAATAGCAGTAATCTTTCATAACAAGTGATTCCATTTATTTTGTTCCTTTTGAAACGACAGGCAACTTAATGAAGAGTCATTTAAGAACAGTCTGTCAAAAGTTATACAATGTCATGCACAAACGATCAAAGCATTTCTTTCAACCCGTCCTGAACTGCTTGCAGTTACACAGAATTACTTATTCAAAGAATCAAACCTATCAAACGTTTGCTGAACCATCTATACATTTCCTGCAATCGATAGCATTACTCGGCAGAACCCAGTCCATTCCTGTTTGATGATGTATGATTAACGTTAGAGTTAGCATGCAAAGGCTCAATCTCTTTGACAGGCGCTCTTGTTTCCATTTCGAAAGGATCTAGGTACGGTGGCAAACCCGAACGAAGAACGCACTCAACTTTATCAACGTTCACAGCAACATCCAAGGAGCTAAAAAGGCTATCCGTCCTCCCCGGGCCGGGTGACCGGGTTGAAAGCGATTGTGACACAATAATTTGAAATTGTTTTGCTAGAAAATTGCAAATCCATCGCTGCGGGGCACGATGCACTGTTTTGTCAGACTCGTTACCCGGCCGACCCAAGCAGAGTGTGGAGGCAAACTGTTAGCAGGTGCATTACCCATCGCCAGGCCGGTTCGCCCGAGCCGCCTCTTCTTCGCACTGCACAAACGAGCCCAGACCGGGCGAAAAACACCCTAGAGCCTTTCCAAACCGGTGTGCAGGTCCGAGCTGACAAAAAGGATACTTTACCTTGCACTCCCTCTTCTTCTCTCTATCTCTTTCCATCTTTCTCTCTATATATATCTCTCGCGCTCTTCTATACTTCCTCGCTCTGCCCACGAAAGCGCATCCCATCCGGCCGATGATGTCCGACTATCGGATTGAAACTTCGGGCGTTCTCGCTTCCGTTTGTTGTGCTTTCAAAAAGATGAAATACTCCTGGAGCGATTTGCTCACACAGTCGACACAGTCGTTTGCATTTGATATCTTCTCGAACGGCTCCGAGAGTTGGAGCAGCAGTGGCAGCAGTTTGGAAAAGTGTTGTCACTTGCAAAGTACCGGACTGCTCAAACAATGGGAGCCGATCGTTGCAAACAGTGGCGCGCGCGGCAACGCAACCCGGAAACTCCCGGAAAGCTCCGGGTCCATCTCAACCGGCGAGAAGCTCGCAATTTCCTTTCACACAGGACGTTCGACGTGGCAGAGAAAATATTGAAATTTGTCTCCCAGTTTTGCTGCTGTGGTCCGTGTTAGGTTTTTTTTTTTATTCGATTCGGTTCGATTCGTTCGTTCGCTGCCCATCCTTTTGGAGCAACAAAATATACCCGGCAGGCGATTGAGCACTTTGGTGCTGGAACAAAGTCAACAGTAGTTGTACGACGATGCTCCTCCTGGATCGATTGCGGGTGGGATAGTAGCCTTAGACGGTACTATGTGTTTGCAACGAAAAGTTTTATTCAGTTCCCTGCTGCAGGATGGATCCACGTTCAAGTTGACGTTGATTTTTGGCTGATTGAAAAACAGCGTTGGAGCTAATGAAATTTATACTGGTTGTCTTTTATCTCCACAAAGATAATCTTTTAAAATTTGAGAACGATAATTTTTATAACGATAATTTCAGTTAGAAGATTTCACAACTTTTTAGATCATGTCTAATTTTACTGGGAACACTGACTTATCAGGTGCCTCACTGTCTTAACCAGTGGTAATAGATCACAAACGATGATGCCGGACGTCCTGCTCGATGATTTAATACATTTAGGCATATTCATTAATTTACAAGGAAAGAATCAACAACATTTTCAATCGCCACATTTTATATTTAAAAAAATGCTGATCTGTCTTGACATCGCTGTAAGCTAGCAATGGCTTTAATATAAGTATGATGCATTTTGCCATGATACGACATTTAAAAGTACATCGTTAAGTCAGTTTTCGCAAACAAGCTACATACTCCACTGCAAACTAGTTCCGAAACAAACTACTCCAAATGAGAGGTGCAATTATTCTTTGGTCTTGGTAAATTTTGATAGTAATTTTCTCATAAAGTTTTGTTCGAATTTAACTTTTCATTGATTTTTTAAAATAGCCTTAAACCCTGCTTCCAAATCTACTGTTGGACATCCATCAATCCGTGATGGCGCTGTGACAGCTGTGGCAACCGATTTTTTATTATTTTGCAACATCGCTCTGCCACCTCTGCCAGCATTACCAGGCAATACAGTACCATCGGAACGGATTCGCCCCGCAAGCGGCTAATCCGAGTGATGATTATTTTCCTGTTTCAAAACCAACCCAGTGCTCCATCAGCGAGACAGTGCGCGAGGATTGTTTTTTCGTTCTTTTATGAACTGTAAAGCTTTCTCATGTTTCCGGCCAATCGAAGTGAACCAAGAAGGCCAACAGATGACTAATAATGCAGAACCATAATTTTATTACAGTTCATTGGCACTACCCTTCGACGATGTTCGGCCGGTATGTGGCATATCTTGTGCAGAATCCGCACGCTGCATGTTTACGGCGGATGCAACTGCCTCTGGTGATGGGAAAGTGAAGGGTTCGGAGAAGAGAAACAGAGAGAGAGAGAGAAAAAAAAAGAGAGAGCACGGGAACGAGTGCTCGCGTTTTGTGTTTATATTTCCCAATGTCAATGTGATTGATGAATAATTCCTGCGCCAGGGTTTGCACCGAGAGAAACGCTGCAGAGTGCATCGTCGTCGTGCAAGTCGTGCAGTGGTCCCTGTCGTCGCACCCGTCAGGTTATTCTTCTTGCTTCGTGAGGCTTTTTTTCGCTGCTCCCGCTTCGCTTGCCCGATCGCTTGAAGATCACTGGATCAGTTTGCAAGTCACTGACAGTGTTCTGGGACGAACGGAACGAAGGAATCGGAGTCAGCTCGCTGCCGACGGACGACCGTTGATCCGTGCTTGCGGAATGGTGGACGGGAAGGGCGGCCGACGAACACCAGTTCAATCAGCGGGCGATCAGCGGTGTGCGCTGGTTCATGAGTCTTAGCTGCCATTGAGGCGGTCATAAAAATATCCAGAATATCCGTCGTGTTTTTCCTTTTGCGGAGCGACCGAGGGGAAAGAAACTGACGATCCGATTAGCGGTTGAGCGAAGAGGTCACCAGGCAGAAAAGTGTTGATATTGAACAGAACCGTGAACTTGGTTGGAACCAGATTAGTGTTTGATTTTCATTGGGAATTATAATGCGTTAAATTTATTGAAACTGCCTGCAAAGAGTATCATAACTTAAAATCAACATGTTTTAATTATGGGAAGATAGATTGCTGAAAGATTCTAAGATTTTATCCGTATACGAATACGGAATTTAATTTAAAAATTCAGGTAATTTAAACATAATATTTTATTATTATTTTTTATATGTATTGAGTTCCACTTATCTACCTCGAGGGCTTAACATCTTATATACTATTAGAAGTAATTATGTAAACGTGCTATTATGTAAACCAATTTTTGATAAGCTTCCTATCTTGATAACAGATAACAGATCTTAAAACGCAATGGAGACTACTGTTTCAATATAATTTGTCCCTTCAATATTATCATTATTGGCAATGTTGTGTAGAAAACAAACAAAATACTGCGAATTGCATATATACGATCGAAACTGGGCATCCATTACAATTGAGTTCGTCCAAATATTGAATATTAAAAAAACACTTCAGTAGTTGTTTCGACAACAGCATTCTTGATAGGCGAAAAAATATTGATGACTTACGGATTAGAATGAGTCTAAAATTCTCATAAACTATTGAGATCTATATTCAACGTTTAGTTTCCGAGCCCAGAATCATTATGTCTGCTATAGTTTTGTCCTAATTAACCGTCATTAAGTAAACCGTGTTGATTCTTTCTTATCCTTGATAATTTAAGTTTACTTCTCCTAATGATGTTTCAATTATCTCACGAATCCCTTAGAACGCGCGAACACTCTCAACTCACTGCACGAAAAATACTTCCCACCGAATATCTTATAGCCGGCTCGGAAAATTGAATGATCATCGTGACAGAACCGTGCGGCATCTATTCCCACCACGATACACCCCATGCACGCGTGTGATCATAAAAAGATAAATTTAAACCCATCTTCGATGTATCTTTCGCACGCTGCATGTATGGTTCGCATTAAATAATACAACAAAAAAAACTTCTCCCGTGTCCCGCACAGTGACAGGCGCATTTCTTATTCGCGAAAACATACAACGCAAGTACAACGTAAAAATATCCAGAATATCCGTCGTGTTTTTCCTTTTGCGGAGCGACCGAGGGGAAAGAAACTGACGATCCGATTAGCGGTTGAGCGAAGAGGTCACCAGGCAGAAAAGTGTTGATATTGAACAGAACCGTGAACTTGGTTGGAACCAGATTAGTGTTTGATTTTCATTGGGAATTATAATGCGTTAAATTTATTGAAACTGCCTGCAAAGAGTATCATAACTTAAAATCAACATGTTTTAATTATGGGAAGATAGATTGCTGAAAGATTCTAAGATTTTATCCGTATACGAATACGGAATTTAATTTAAAAATTCAGGTAATTTAAACATAATATTTTATTATTATTTTTTATATGTATTGAGTTCCACTTATCTACCTCGAGGGCTTAACATCCTTTATACTTGATATCTTATATACTATAAGAAGTAATTATGTAAACGTGCTACAATGTAAAACAATTTTTGATAAGCTTCCTATCTTGATAACAGATAACAGATCTTAAAACGCAATGGAGACTACTGTTTCAATATTATTTGTCCCTTATCATTATTGGCAATGTTGTGTAGAAAACAAACAAAATATACTGCGAATTGCATATATACGATCGAAACTGGGCATCCATTACAATTGAGTTCGTCCAAATATTGAATATTAAAAAAACACTTCAGTAGTTGTTTCGACAACAGCATTCTTGATAGGCCCTGATGTTTAATAAAAATGCGAAAAAATATTGATGACTTACGAATTAGAATGAGTCTAAAATTCTCATAAACTATTGAGATCTATATTCAACGTTTAGTTTCCAAGCCCAGAATCATTATGTCTGCTATAGTTTTGTTCTAATTAACCGTCATTAAGTAAACCGTGTTGATTCTTTCTTATCCTTGATAATTTAAGCTTACTTCTCCTAATGATGTTTCAAATACATTTATCTCACGAATCCCTTAGAACGCGCAAACACTGTCAACTCACTGCACGAAAAATACTTACCACCGAATATCTTATAGCCGGCTCGGAAAATTGAATGATCATCGTGACAGAACCGTGCGGCATCTATTCTCACCACGATACACCCCATGCACGCGTGTGATCATAAAAAGATAAATTTAAACCCATCTTCGATGTATCTTTCGCACGCTGCAACGAAGACGATCGGGGCCATGGTTGACGGGTCAACGAACCGAGATGAGCACATGTGCGCCATTTGAAACAACGTGAGTCGCGCGGGAGGTTTAACATCGAATAGCGCGTGATCGTTGAATTAAATGATTTTCTGGGAAGATATAGGTCTTTTGTACTATTGTAAGTTTATTCGACTTATTTTGGGAATTAGTTTTTATTTTCGCTATAAAAATGGTTCTTTAGAATCGAATGGTTTATTTTCTTTTGTATTCTATTAGGAATATATAATTTATTTAATTATTTCTTAAACAAAGATCCATTATAGTCACAAAGATTATATATTTTTACTGGAAATTTTCTGCAAAATTATTACTAGAAGCCTGATCTGAATATAATATCTAATATATGGAAAGGTCCTTTTTTGTTATAAGAGGAAGCATTAGAAAAGTGCAGCGTGTTTTGTATTGAATCCTAAATGTTTCGTTAACTTTTGCTAAGTTACAAAGCTATAATATTCATTATGATTTTTATTTCATGCATGAATCCGGTTAAGGTCTACTTATGCCACTTAATCAGAAGGCAATGTTTTTATGAATGATTATAGTTCGAAAAGCTGTCTGGGCATGTTTTGATGAGGCTGTTTTGAGTTGTACGAAGCATATTTTAAACCTCAATATAATTTGTTCATTTTCGAATATATAATAAAAACTATTCCTCATCATTCCATTTTGTTGAAGCATCATACAGACAGAAAAAATATCCAAAAAAGAACACGAAAGTTATAGTTTTTTTAGAATTGACACACCCTTTGGTGTCGAGGCATCATACCCATCAGATAAAATTGTCTGATTTGATTTACGATCATGCGAATTTCACCAGCATCCTTATCTTATCGCTGGCTATGTTCGTCAATCGTACGGTCGTTGGAGTTTTCAACCTGTTCCATGGTGTTCTCATACTTTTCCCCCTGCATTGCAACTGCCAACGTGCTCCGTCGTGCTACTAACGGTGCTGTCACAACCTCCCAAGCGCACAGTAATTTATTTGTCTTCAATTTATGGCACAAAAATACAAAACGATCTTCGCTGTTATTCCACCGGAAACCATGCGGCACTCATGCGAAAACAGCTGAACAGCGTTATTAAAACAAACATGCAATTCACGGGAACGCGGGAAGCGACTAAAAACCCGTTCGCGACGAAAATACGCAGAAGAGCGAACGCGCGAGCGCATACCCCGAGTAAGATGCGCTGTGGATATGAAGAATACACTCGCAACGAACGCAACCTCAAGAAAACGAGCAAATGCTCCACAACAGGACGGAGGGAACGATCGATGGGCGCAACAGAGTGAAAGTGTGTACCGATGACAGAATAAAGATTGCAGAAGAGCGAAATCGAAGCAACAACAAAAAAAAGCGGCGAAAACTGAAAACACAAACAAAAGAGCAAACGCAGCAGCGACCGTTCCCGGCAACGAAACGTACGGGCACGCACGTTTTCAGCCGAAAGTTGAACCAAACCAGTCGCATCCATGACCCGCGCAATATTTTTGCACAAGGTCATCTATTTTCGCGGCCGCGTCCGCCTGTGTCGCGTACGCCATTCGCAAATACCGCCATCCGGCTGCGAATGGTGGTGGTGGTGTGCGCTGCGAGTATGTGCGTACTTTTACGGTGGGCTGGTATGAGCGCGAACCTCTTGCGGTGTACAGCCCAACCGATGGAGATTGTGCTGAGATAAGGCTCTGTACCTCCACCAGAAGAAGATGGTAAAAGTCGATGTATTGTTATGAATACATTTTTACGATTATGGATGATCGGGTGAAATAATTCTAAGTGATTTATTTAATGCTTCAACTATATGTCTTTTGCCAAAACTATAAGCATAATAATGAAATGATTGCAATATTTGGTTGTAAAAGTTCCTGTCATGTTATCAATTCAAATTGCTCAAGTGTCGACAACACAGTGGACAACGAGTTTTGTTTGCTTGATACACAAATTCAGCCTAGCTGAGATGTATGTTTCTAATCAATACATTTTTATAAGCCTTTTCACTCTATTAAACCACTTGGTATATTTAATTTCATCGCCTTTAAATAATGTCCAACGCACAGATTAAGATTTCTTAATTATTTCATAAACAGATTGCAATTCGCATGGTAAATCATGAACAAATTCAAGACATATGGTCATGTGTCCAAAAAAATGGAATGCAAGGCAAGTAAAGTACACATTGATGATATAGGACATTGATATACATAAAAAAATATTAATTTTACTTACACTTTTTCTTTTAACTTTTACTTTTAAGAAAATTTAACTAATCAAAAAAATCAAATAGAGATACTTAAATGGTTTTAGCAAGGAGAAAAAATGAAATAAGTTTAAAAATCTCATAGCTACTAAACCGCTAGTACTTTACTTATGATGTTCAAAACCCACTAATACCACTGACTTTTAAAAATCATGTGCTAATAGACCTTAAATTTGAGTATAATGTAGTTGTACTTTTGTACTTACGCTTACTTTTGTAGGGTACGACATAGTTTTAAACTTCATATGAACATGATTCTTCACCAAAAATTAACCATCAATCACTGGCATATAAATGTGGCACGTTATTCATGAGCTCTAACCACAAGAACGTGCTGCTATTCGCTTCACATAACAAAACTCAAAATTTACCTTTTCTTAAATGCGTCGTCAATCGACCTTTATACGACTATTGCATGAAACGGAAATAAAAATTGCATTTATCCAGTTAAAACGTCATTTTCGTATGCAGGGTGGAGCAATATGCTTAAACAATCACGCGCTTTGTATACTCTGCTACACGTGGCGACATAAATTCTGTGCTATTGAGGAAGCTGAAACCAAATACCCTACGGCTGAGGAAACAACAAAACGTACCGCCAGCAAATGTATGCCCTGAGGCTAGAATGCTATCATTTGTAAAATCACCGCCCGTTACTGGTGCTATAAAGAAATAGAGATAATGCTGAGCGCGTGCTGAGGAGTGATGAATCCGAGCGATTAACGTTGGTCAAAGTAGGCATGGCGTCAGGATGATGCCATAAGTTTAGTCTCATTTCCGGCCCCGAAGTATTATTCTCCTCTTTCCGGGAGCCAATAGAAATGTTTACAGTTGGCTCCAGGAAGCCATTTTTCCGCGGAGGTGTCAATGGGCTACGAAGAAAGAACATCGGCGCTTTCGACAGTTGGCGGCGCGTTTCGTGCTGCGAAATCGTTTGCAGCTGAGTTTCGGAGCAAAGAAAACGCGTGGAAAAAGTGTGGCATAAAAGCGGTACCATTATCGCGACGGTGGCCCAAGTGTTGCGCCAATGCAACAGACGCTCGCAGCACCGAGTCGCCGGGCTGGGTGTGTGTAAGGGCGCAAGCAATGCACCGGAACCCGGCCACTGCTAGATTAGCATCTACATTTATGATTTCATTTTGTAATTCATCTTTTTTTGCGCTGTTAAACCTCGACAGGTTCGCTTCGACAGTTTTATGGCCCTCGGCTGGATACCTGCAATTTTCTGCAAGACGAGTTCTGCACGCCATTATGTACGGCTGCCGCTAGAGCGCGGCCAGCGGACGGTAACGTTTCTTGGCGGTTACGGGTACGGGTTGTTAGTTCCGGAGTTCGGTGCCATGCACTTTTCGTCACCTTTCGTGCAGGTGAATTCGGTGCAGGGAAGGCTCCGGGTCATAAAATGAACCGACGTCCCGGCAGGTTCGCTGGCAAGCGCACGGCTATCTTGCGCCACCGGCGAAGTGATGCGATGTGATCTGTGGGCCCACTTTGTGTCAGGTTGATCCAGATCGCCGGACTGGAGTGGGATGCGGCTTTCGTTCTTCTGATCAACTTTTTTTGAAAGCCAATCGTTTTTTTTTACATTTTAATATAGTTCTATTGTATTAAAATTGTGTTAAATTTGCATACTGTATCAAGAAGATTTTAATATACTCTTTAATTACAGTCACTTTATGTCGTTTTTGCTAATCTTATCCAAGTGCATAAAACTATATTCGCTTATACGAACTCTTTTGAAAAAAAAGAAATAGTGTTATACTTTTCTATGGAGCTTGGCTTCATGAAAAGGTAGAAAGTAATTGAAGCAGTTTGCAACGCATAGCCTTAAAGTACACTACGGGCATTTCAAATCAGAAAAAGGTCAAAAATTTGTTTCATTTTATGTCAAAAACTTTGTTTGCCAACATACTTTTTCCAGCTATTATTATTACGAGATTTGTTGATGTATTTACTTTGCCGTATTTCTTTATTACAACTTTATATAACTATAAAACCTTCCACAAATTTAAAACTAGACAAGTATTATTGTAACGGCCTTTCGTCCACCTTGTTTAATGCAGCACCTTATACCGGATTGGTCGGCTTAGAGTTTTATTAAATTTAAATTTTTAACGTAAAACATAATCTAAATTTTACATTCATTCAAACATCGCTAGAATTACTTTATTATATTATCGTTACCTGAAAGTATATCGTCCACTGTCCAGTTTCTTTAAGACCAGTTAATGATTCGCTCAATTGGCAAGTAAATAGCTAGTCAATTCATTTATAATTTCCTAATAAATAAGCTTCCCGTTTTCCAGCATGCCTTTTACGCCAACAACTATTTTCTGTTTGATTTAGTTAAGTAATATAAATAATTACATTTTACAGTTTTTTGTTTATTTATTTTTATGAAAGACATTTATTGACTTGACAACACTGTACAAGACTTAACATTTTGGTTACAAAAATTCAACCAACAAAAAGTAGTTCAAATTGTTGATTTTTCGCATCAACATACATTGGATTTGTTCATTGAATTTGTTCGGATGATTTAAAATAATAATTAACATGAATAACATTGAACATGGCGCCTCGTATTACTGCATCGATATTTTTAGCACAAAAACATACCAACCCTAAGCGAGATGGAATATTCTACATCCTGGCCGAACTTTTCCAATATTGCATAATGAAATTTGTTCAATATATTCATTGAGGACAGTTCTCAAATTAAAGCCCTTTTGACACGTAGACCCAACGAATTAACAACGTTAAAAGCTTCATCAAAACACAACACTGTCTGCGATTGTGCGATCAATGTAAGGCCGGTACGACACAAATGGTGCGGATCAGCTTTACACGACGACCGTTCAACAATTAAAAACACATTGAACATACACCGCCTGTCAACGCCATCGTTTCGGCTAAGAAAGTGAAGAAACCAGAGCTTTAGTTCGACCGAACCTCGGACAGCTGCACATGCACGCCACGGCGGCAACCTACCCTTTTCGCTGCGCTCGTATACCGCCAGACAGACCGTAAAAATGGCGGCACGACAATCAATCATAACTGTCACATTCGATGTAGTTTTTGCTTTTCTGGCCTCTCACAATGCAGCGAAAAAAGAACCGAACAACTTTTTGTCGTAAGATAGTGTGCTAAGGATTGCGATCTTTATTCCTGTCTACTCGTAATCATTGAAATTGCGTCCACTGGAATGTATGCATGTGGGCTTAAGCAAGATTTCAGTCTAACAAGTTGTGGAAAATAACAAAACACGTACTTATTCATTTTCGTATATTTTTACAGACACTATTAAATTTTTTAAACATAATTACCCATGTGCCTTATACATACTGTAACTTACGAAAACTGCCATTTACTAAGTCACAGTTAGGGCTGATACATATTGTCAGAGTGGATTATCGATCTTTTTTGGGGACGAATTATCCAACGATGTGTACATAAATGTGGTAACTTTGGATTATAGCCTCACAGCTATCGAAAGTTAGCTGCGAAAGTTAGCTATTGTTTTCAAGAATGCGTCGGTCTGATTCCTGCAAGTGATAGTTTCCTGCAAGTAAAATTGACAAAACTACAAATCATTTCAACGGACACTCCTAAAAGGATAAAACAAAAGAAATGTTACAAAATAATAGTAACCAATAAACCCACAAACAGTAGAATTAAGTTTTACAATGTCAGAAATTTTGGTTTTCCACAAGGAACTTCAATAAATTATATAAAGATCGAAAGTATTTGATTGCATTCGAGACGTAAGCATCTACAACGTAGTCATCATATGGCAATGAGAATCTCTTTTATGTGCTCAAATACACTCACTAAACCCTGCATCCTCCTATGTCACATCGTCGGTGAAACCTTCGTTTTCTAATCTTCTAAATCACTCCTCAACACTCGGTTACCGATCCGTAGTACC
>KZ070244.1:0-17632 GCA_002091845.1 Anopheles cracens
TCAGAGAAACATTCAAATTAGGCCCTAAACTAATCTACGGCAACGAGCCGTTTCGAGCGGGGGCTTTCGAAATTTTGCAAAGCCCACCGGTCTACACGCCAAGATCTGCCAGCCCCAAGTTATAGCGAAAGGTCGCGATAAGCACATCGTTGATAATTAAGTTATTACTCATTTACATTTAAAACGGTTCTTTTTTGTTAATAAGAATTGGTTACGGTTTCCACGCCTCACTCGTTTGTTTGTTAATTTTTGGGGTTTGACAGAAGCGGGAGCAAATCCGACGCAGCTTACGTATCACGGATGAGCGCAGAGAGGACGAGCAGAAATTGCGGTTGTTGCAATTGTTACCGCAGGCTGCCCCGAGCGGGTTCTGTAACGACCGAGGACACACAGGCAGGTGATGTTGCGCGCCCGGGAAGCGAAGTATGTTTGAAAACGATTATCTTCGGTATCATATTTAGATGCTGGTGCCTGCCCTCACGACCCGAGCTGCAACGCATTTTGAACGCACGAGTATCTTTGAACGCCTGCTCCGCGCTGCTATGGTGACAGCTGTAGTCAGGAAGTATGTTTTGAATACTACCATGAAATGCGCAACGCAACAGCCCAACAAATGAAGCTATGGATAATGAGAACGGCTCATCATATTTGTAGTTCAAAGTCGCCGTGGAAGCAAACTTTTTTAATTTCAAACCAAGAACGCGTGTATCACGTTCAGAGTTTTTGTATTATGGCAGCATTTATAATGATCTGACTTGACTAACGTATTTTTGCTTGCTCGAAGATTAACAGATTGCAAATGCTTTGTTGTCACAAGAAGCAATAACTTATGTATGTTAAAGCTCAAGCTATCAAGGATTTACAATTTTCCGCATCGCGAAACGTAAAGTCGATATCTAAATTAGCATTTTGAGGATACGATTTTAACAGCTGCAGCCGTTCTAGACGGGCATTAAAAAAAACAACAACAGCTGCACCGGCGGCAACCACCTCAACCTTTATTGCTTTCGAAAGATAAGCTTAAAAATCAAATTTAACAGCACTCTTCCGCTTGCTTCCCACCTTTCTTTGCGGACAGCGAAGCCGTAAATCGTTAGACCACCTTGCGTGTTTGACAACACCTGTGGATCGGTCGGTGGCTGGTGGAACATCTTCAAACAAAACCGTGCCAATGAGTCACGGAAGCGCTTCAACACTATTTAGCACACCGCACGACCGGTGGCCCCACGGGAAGCGCCTGATATCGAGCCGCAGGCATTATAATTGCATTTCAATTTGCCGTCTGCTCGCACCGTCTAACGAGTTGGCTCTTGCCAAAACGGGGCGGATCATCGAGATCGGTGCGCGTGTTTAAGCCGAGCGCACTGTCAAAAGGTGCAGTCTCATGGCTCCTTTCGAGCAATTGCAGCGCGTTTGTTTATTTATCCGACATGATAAGTATCTGCTTCCCATGCGAAACCGCTGCCTAATGGATTCGAGATGGAGGATCTTTATCATTTGCAAGCAAAAGCCCATCCCTTCTGTGCGTTTTATTCGGTTTTAAGCGTTTGTTAGAACGGAGATGCGACAGGCCAGCTGCGAATAGCATTAGTGTCAATTTATTTGCAATCAGGTTAACACTGTGACCGGTACAACTTTCCGTAGTAGCAACACGATCACTGTGTGCATTGCCTCGGTACAGTAGAACCGTCATTTGCTTTTCGTGCAACGTGTCAAACGGGTGCGCTAATGAAGATTTAGTAAGAATCAAAAACATCACCTGACAGTATAAGAACGCCCAAGAAACGAAAAGAAAAACAACTGATGTCCTGTAATTTTTCATCTCCTCCGTAGCCTATTGTTCTACCTGCAGGCAACGACCTTTTGCAAGGTGCTACGGATAAAAAAGCCCTGCTGATTCAGGAATGGTTATTAGCGCCATTAGCATCCTAAATGGATTTCACTTCATCAGGAACGAAACCATCGCGTTGCAGGATATTCTATACAAACAGCGCATCACGCATACAATGTTGCCAGCGGCGTTCAATCCAGCAACAGTCTCCTCTTTCGTGCTTAATCAATTTTGGCACATACCGGACAACGAGCTGATTAACCGTATCACGAACTTGCATCGATACCCCAGTGGCTTTTTCGATGCAGGATCGGAATCAACACGCAATGACTGTAATTAAGACCCATTGCAAATCGACTGCCTGCACCGACGGGCACCCGAGCCTGTAGCAGTTCGTAAACTGGGCGCACAAGCGGTTGTTCAATCGAAGCGATAACGAACAGGTCCAGTGTCTGGAAGAATATGTTTGGCGCATAATGGTCGACTGTAGATAACGTGCATACATCAGCGCCTTTAAACGCTAAGAACCGGCGGGTTAAGGACAGACTGATCGACCAGACACGTCTGTTTAGGCGAATTAGCGCTCCTCGTTAGTGTGATCATATAAAGCATCAAAGGAGGTGTGTTTTCCATTGTAAGATTTGTGAGGACCTAATCTCAAAACGAAAATATGCTATTTATTTTTGTCGATTAAGATTGCTCATGCTCACTGCTCATGATTTAAGGCAAAGAAAACTGAAGACATTTTACAAATAACTAATATTTTCTATAATTAACGTTCTCCCGAACACCTTCCACAGACACTAAGTCAAATGGTAGTTAGCTGTTCCAATAACAACTCTATTTACATTCCTGTAGGTGACATGAATGATGGAACATTCATGAAAAAATATTTGCAATAATTACAAGCAACTTTCGGACCATGTTTGTGTCACGTTTGTCCTATGGCGTTTGCCTAATGTTGCTGGCAAAAGGTATCGAAGAGGATAAGAATTATGGGCAATTACAATAAAATATTATGTCCTCTAATAACACCTGACGAGCACGAAGTGAAGCACGTTTGAAGTGAATATCGCGTCGCATGGAACGGTCCTCTTCAATTCTAAATCTAACTCGTCGCATTTCCTCTTCAGTTAGATATCATATCTCGATTTCTGACCAAAAAACGAGACACGACATCTGCATGCAGCACAGTCGGAAAGAAAAACAAAGCGATCATTAAATACTGTTTATGAGCTATCGTTTTTTCTAACCAGCCTTCTACATACTTCCTTTTTGTTCTTTACTACTATACGGTAGATTCTTTTAGACAAGCTGGACGATAAAGAAGCTGCACTTTTGAAAGCCTGCACGTTTAGTATTGCAAAATTTTTGAAATTTGGTTTATGCATAAATAAACGCATAAATAATAAACTGTTTATTAATATAAAAATGTATACCGCCTTTTATTGATTAAACCGAATTGCACTCACCTGCTTTTTGAGTATAATATGCTTGCCTTTCCAGTATTTCATCATACCGAGTGCTTGCAGTGTACTGACGATGTCGTAAGAATTGATAGCCATTTCCTGCAATAAAAAAAAACATTGAAAAATACGGAAACATATAATATTTTTAGTAAAAAACTGAGAATGAAATGATGCATAATAAAGTGCATAGTAAAATTTCCAAAAACGAATCAAACAAACTGTTGACTTGAACACAGAAATTTAATTTTAACAGCCATTCGATTATCTCTGTTTGCAGCAGCAGCAGCTGCACCATGGAAAACCATGTCACATAACCACGTTAATTTTTGTTGTAATGGAATTAATCAAACCATGCCACACACCCTAAACTAATGGTTATTTAATCTGTCAATCAGCTCCATAAAGTGATGGCAGCCTGGGTTGAGGTGTGAAACATCGCTTATCATGCCACCGAAAACATTCGTTCTGGCACGGCGGTGGAGAAATTATTTCATCGCCTACCTTCCAATCCAGCTGTCGGGGGCAAGTGCATCAATTATCGAAACCCCTGTCAAAACCTTTCGAAGAGTCCTCTGGTGGAACATAACAGATCTTAACATAAATGATGAAAATTGTTTCGCTGAGGAACATGTCCGATTTTATCAGCGAACCGAACGCGAAAGACGTTAGAATGGCAACGTATTTTACCTCATCATTATTCGATAGTTTCGACACTGCTGCACAAAACTTTGAGAGAGGTGACCAACAGCTCAGATGGAGTTTATAACATATATTGTCCTGTGCTATCTCTTTTACGAGTTTAACCTCGATTAGCTCACAGCTTCATACTACTACAATCTTGTCAAAGCTCATCCAATCGATCACTTACCTGTGAAATGTCCTTTATGCTGAGCGTAGTTCCGGGTCGGGAACACAAGTAAGCAAGCAGCACATCTTTCCAGTAAGATCGGTACGATATGAGCCCCAAATCAGAGAGCGGCTTCTCGGGCGAACCTATTTTTCCTTCCACCCGTGTCAGCAAATAACCTGCGAAGAAACAAAACAGCAAATTGAACCATTAAAATCAATCTCCGATTAATCGCCGCATGATCTAACGACCGTTGCAGCACCGCGATCGTTAGTAAGTCGTTCGAGAATCGCTGCGTTTTATTAGCGTCAGACGAAAATTAGTCGTAAACTTTCGGTAACGGGCCCGGGTCTCCCTCGTATGCTTAATTTTAACGCGCCCGTTTTCTAGTGATCCCCAGTGACTTACGAAACCACCATTGAAACGAAGAGACCCATCGAACGAAATTAGAGCGACCGAGAATTACGAGCCAGACTCCAGGGTCGACTGGAGACGCTTTTCTAAACGCATGTGTCGTCGGCATTCTTGCACGCTACCACCCAACTTACACCGTGCGCCATCCCGCGTGATCACATAATGGGCCCATTAATAAAATTAGAATTATTTGTACCGACGGGACAGCGGTGAGACTTCGCTCACACCGATGAAGTTTTTCAATCAGCACGCGGTCATTAATGGGAAACAAGGTATAAAAATATGCAGCACAAATTTGGATCTTCTCAATAACGTTCAGTAATAAATATTCATTTATTCTTCGGGTAAACAACTCCTGCCTACCAAATGTTAAAAAATCATTCTTCTTTTTCATGGGCCTTAATATAATATCTTTTCTACACTATAATTAATGACGGATTTAAGTGCGTGTGTCGGGTTTTATAAATGAATTCTTGTTGCTCCACTGGATAACACGGTAGCCGGCTGTTCTCGATGTTGCGTGTCAAAAACGCGACTCCCGGTTCTTGGACGCGTTTGCTGTTATTCAAGATCCAGTTCTCCCGCATCGTCCGCCGGACTATTATCGCCTTAAAACCAAAGGACCCAGCTCAACCGACCGTTTGCAAATAAAACCAGCTCTCGATCGCACAGCATTCGATCCTAAGCCGGATGGATAAGATCGGCCAACCTTAAGACAGCAGTGGGGCAAGATGCTCGTGTGCTCGTTGACCGGAATGCGACCAATCTAACGGCGACAGAAGCGACAGCGAATAAGCAGCCGGTACGGCGGCAGGTGATGTTTCAGATGGTAAACTGACAGGAGCGTGAACGCGGCGAAGTTTGACTTGTTTCAATCGACCATGCTTTACGTGTGCGTATGTAAGATTCCCAGCACACCGACCCGGAAGCATCCAGTGAGCTGGTTGAACGGTTGGGTGTTGGTGCCATTTCAAGGCTAATGATCAAGATCAACGGCCGAGCGCAGTAGTACATCGACTGCTGCTGTGTTCGATGTTGATTCTACTGGATTCGTGTGATCATTAAAATATTTGAATGATCAAGGTAGATCGATCGTATTATACGACTCCGATCTGTATGCTATTAAACTGCCAAGCTCATTATGAATCAATTTTAAATGCATTTTTGCATATAAGTACAAAGTTGTAGTACACAAAGCCATCTTTTCAATTTAGAATATGTATGACATTGATTTTAGTTAGTAATACCAGGTGATTCAAATGCCTTAGACTTGCTATTTATACATCTCTTGTTTTCAAGTGGTTTTGAAAAAGTTAAACTATCTTAAAAGAATAAATAACGCATTATTACAACATCGACGTCCCTCAGGATATAACCGAGTTCCAACAACAAGCAAAATGCTTATCTAACAAAAATACGAATAAAAAGAATGTAAATCAAACTAAGTTTGATAATCAGAGTGGTGAAATAAAACCCAGATAACCCAGCGTTCACTCATAAAGCATTCGTCATATCTGTACAACTCCAGGAGAGAAAACTTCGTTACAAAATTGAAAAAGTCCTGATGTCGATTTTTGACTCCCCTTTGAAAGAAGTGTGTATATTGCACAATCCAGAAATGGAAAATTTAAACCGGTAAGAGACACTTAAAGAGTATGACTGTCAACCAGAGTTAAATAAGCAAAAAAGGTGTTTGTTATACAATGTTATACTGTAGAAGCAAGGCAATGAAAAGTGACACCATATTTATAATATTCAAACAGCTACATGGAAGTATTAGTTTGGTTTTACTTAATTGAAAACCAAATTATTTGAACAAAAACACGAAATCACTTATTTGTAGCCATATTGAAGCGCTGGAACAAACTCCAACCCATGTTTCTTCTCGCGAACAAAGCAGATGCTCGTGAACTCCGCTTCCACAGTCGGTTTGGTGTGGTGCATTTTTATCCTCCCCACTCAGCAGCATCACCGGACGGAGAAATGGTAAATGCATTCACGTTCTGTGAAATTCCACCACCACCAGGCACGGCGGCACACAGGCGACCGACCCACCCACAAGCCCGCCAACAAAGAGCGTCTACGCTTCCTTGTATCATATCGCCCCTCTCTCCGGTTCCGCTATGTGTTAGTGTGGGCAGTGGAAAATTTATTATATCATTTTACACCAAAACGCGTTTATTTTGTATATATACACACCGACACAGCCAGGAGCAGGCAGGCGGGTTGACTTTGTGGCAACGATCTTCCTCCATCCAGCAACCGCCACACCCGCAATCTTGTTCCATCGCAGTATCTTACTGCGCCGCGTATGTACAGCACACCACGACCCGATCCAAATGACGTCCCAAAACCCCCGAAAAATGTCGCCACGAGCAAAACGGGGGATGATGTAGAAGTTTTTTGAACCCATGTGGTTCCTGCTTTTGGCGATGTTCCGGCTGCCTGTTTCAACGGTCACTTTATCGTCACATCGCACGTATTCGAAAAAAAGCGGAACGTTTTTTCTCTCTTTGCTATATGCATAAACACGCATTGGTAGATAGTGGTGGCCTCTCATGCAAAAACCACGCACCCACCACCGTTCAAACGGGATCTAGCGACATCCCAAATTTTACTATCCCAAAGCCCTTATAAGCAAGAGTTGAACAAAAAAAAAAACCTTCTGCATCGGCCAGAAATGCAACGCGGCGGAGGTGAAAGTTCATTATTTCCTGCCATCGGAACACACTCTCGGTTCGGGTTGAGCGTAAAAACAGGAAACATATGAACCTACCTCACACCGGCGAGTAAAAACGCAGTGCAACGGCTCGGTTATGTACGTTATAAATGTGTACCACAGAGCAAAAAACTCTGCATCGGCCAGAAATGCAACGCGGCGGAGGTGAAAGTTCATTATTTCCTGCCATCGGAACACACTCTCGGTTCGGGTTGAGCGTAAAAACAGGAAACATATGAACCTACCTCACACCGGCGAGTAAAAACGCAGTGCAACGGCTCGGTTATGTACGTTATAAATGTGTACCACAGAGCAAAAAACAGCAAGACAACGAAGCACTCGGTGAGCGAGGGCTTTTCGGGGGTTTCGTACATATTTCCGCATGCTCTCTCGCTTCGTACAGATTCGGCCGGTGTTCGCCGTTTGCCATCCCTGCACACGCATATAACCATAGTACCCCTCCGTAGACGCGCGCGCCACAAATAACCGGGAAAAACGCACGAGGATATGTGGCAGGATAGCCAGACGTTAGCCCCGAACCAGTGCTGAGGGTCATTGCCTTGCCACGGTGTGCATATGTGTGTGAATGTCGGCACTTATACTACGCAGCACGCGGAACTTGCATGTTTGAGGTAGTTCCTGGTTTTCTGCACAACCAGGATGAATTACACTCGCAGGCACTCTACTTGCGTACAAACACACACACACGCGCGCGCGCCCCGCCGAGCACAAGCGGGAAACTCCGGCAACGGTCACGGACACATCCACGGCAGCGAAGTGTTAGTATCGTCGTCCTCCCGCATAACTTTTACTGCGCAAATACATAGAGGGCAGGGAAAAAACGGAAAATGCCTACCCAACACACACACACACCCACTGGATGCTCCAGACCAAGCGTAACTCTCACGGTGCGCGCCAGTGCCCGCTGGACCGGAGGAGCGGCGTAGTACGATCTCGTCTCCGCATATGTCTGAACGGGGCGAAAACGAAAACGGAAAAGCTCAACCCGGCCCCAACGCACACTGTCCAGGCGTTCGCGTGCGGGAAAACTCGACCCGGGAAAGCGAAAATGGAAAGTGAGGTTTGGGAAAACCTATCACCCGCGCAGACGAGAGAGGGCGAGAGTGAGTGAGAGAGTGAGTGAGAGCGAGAGATACAGATGGAAGCGTGGCGTGAGACAAGCGAGAGCGGACATGGTTGGGAAAACGGTACAGACAGGCGACGTACTAGGGCGCCACACCAAAGTTGCGCACTGTTGACGTAGGTTCGGGTTTCCGAGACAGTCTGCCGTTTGCCGCACCCCTGTGCGTTCCCCGTGTGTTCCCCCTGGTCCCGCGCGCCTTCTCTTTCCAACTTTCGCCCGGCAAACGCGCCCAGTGCCAACCGTCTGCTCGGCGCGTCTGGCCCCTCGTTTGCATCAGACCATGTCCGTGGCGAGGCGAGGATGATGCGACCCCCGTAGAACTGTCGATGGTTTTCCTCCAGACAGTCGGCAATTTTCTCGCACTCGGGGTACGCACCAGCCAGCCACTTTTCAGCGCTCTGTCTCTTTTTCTCACCTGCACGTTTCCTTGGCAATGAGTAATGTCACTATGTTCTGCCGATGATGGAGGTGAAAATCGGCATGGGATTTTCCCATGCGTACGAACCGTTGTAAACGAGTCTTTTATTCTGATTTTTTTAATAACGAATGCATTAAGATATAAATTTGATTCTGTGTTGATGGAAATTAAATTATGTATGAACAATCAGCAATTATGATAGGCATCAACGAACGATTTTACATAGTTGTTATGACCGCATTGTGCAGATAACATTAAATTAGTATAAAACAATTATGTCCTTTTTATTTAGCTATTTTGATGCATACAACAAAATGTAAATATAGAACATAAAATGTATACAAAAAAGCAATAAAACTGAATATTTTTGGCTGAATATATTAAAGAGATAAACATCGATTTATTAAGAAGAGTCGTTGTAAGGAGTTATTTAAAGCTCTTTAGCTATTAGCTGTAGCTTTAGCAACGCAGTAGAAATATTCGATGATACCAAACCAAATCGAGAAAACCAATTAATATCTGGAATCTTAATTATGTTTAAAATATTTCAATATGAACAAACAAAGCTTTGACGTGTCTGTATCATAATATAATTGAAAAACTTTGTCATTTAGTGATGCCGGCGCTGGTTGTCCGAGTTGTCTAAATGGTTCTTAAGAGGTTAAGAAATACTACTTTAAAAATACAACAAAATCATCACTTTCGCCATCTCGAACATCAACCCATCATCTCAGGAGTCACCGCTTGTATCGTTTGATTCAAATATTTTTAACCGAATTTTGATAACGCAATCAAATAGTAACTCCCGATTAAAATGTATACGTGCTTTGGGACTCTATGGCGACATTCTTAATGGGTCGTTACAGTTCATGTGAATGGCTGCGATCAATTTGAAATGGTGGAACTGCTTAAGTAGATACAACAGTGGTTCTTCTTGTTTTCTTCAAAAACCTTTGTTTTCGACATTGTTAATTAATGTTACAGTGTCGACAAGATGCGCTATAAACACTGCTTTAACATGTTTTATAGACTAGCCTATAGTAAAGTGACTCATTGGTTCTCTATTCTTTCAACACAGTCATCATGTTTTATGCCAAACACTTGACACAATTTGATTTCCCGAATGCAATGTAACACGATCTTGTGTACACTGTTGCCGCAAGGCCACTGTGTCCACTATAAGAACCTAAAAATAGAACCACTTCGTGAACCCATTTACATTATAAATAAACCTTACGTCGAACGATTACAGTCAAAATTTTGAACGAAAAAAAAACCTGTGCCTTAACAGCGCATAAACAACTCACGCAACTCAAAACACAGGCATGTAATACTTTCGAATTAAAACCGCGTATCTTCTCGGATTACCGACTGCGCAGCACGATATGATACCACCATTTAGAGTCACTTTTGATTACCACCTGTTCGATATAATGCATGTCGTGGTTGCGTTGCGCTTCAACGTAATAATAAACAAAAAAAACTCCGGACACGATCTTCATGCCAAACATACACGCATCATATTTTGACCCCATCCCCGAGCGAGAATTTCAAACATCCACCACACACAGCAATAATTAAAAAAAACTATTCAAAAAAAAAAGTCTACCGGTGATCGTACAGATGCATTTGCAACATTGTTGCACCACCGAAAAGTTGCATCGGCTCACGAATTATACGCCCAACTGCGGTGCCTTCCTTCCTCATCTATCATCACGTGTTAACGTCAATGGATTACCATAGCCTCGGTTTTCTTTTCCGAGCTTGCCGATCAATTCCAGCTCCCATTCCCAACTTCCGGACTGCTTGCGAAGACGCGGACAAAACCCTGGCGCTGCCGCCGGCACCAAACCTCCCCGGTGCTTTCGCTTGTGTTGTGTGGATCCGTTGTGTTTTTTTTGTGTTCTTCTTCAGCACGCACTGCTGGCGGTGAACTTTTTTTTGTTGCTCTACCCATTTTTTATGAAATTAGTTGCCAGAAAGATAATTTAATTACAGTTTAAAGGCTCCCTCTGCATCGTTCTCGTGCAGGCGCTGTCGGCGCAAAAAAAACGAAGCCAACGGGTCCAATTGAGAACGCTTTTTTGAACTGTTTCTTCTGCGATAGCTGGGATCACCCGGCCGTAATTGAGTAATCAATTAGTGCGATTTCAATCAACTTCTTCTTCACCGTGCACGTTCGCCACAACAACCGTCACCACCCTCCACAGGAAGGCTCCCGAGTCGTGGCGTGTTCCTTCCCTCACTCTCGACATTCCATTTGCATAACCGTGCAACCACTTACGATTATGTGGATCACATTTCTCCTGGGAACCTGGCTTGGCCTCAGGTGGGAGAGCAGGTATATTGAAAAAAGAGCGCTTGGCGGTACCCAATTATGACTGACTCCACGTACCGGCGGTGACTTCATCGTCCACCGTCTTCTCCCCGTCGTCGTCTCCTTCTACTTGATCGTCGCGTTGGTCATTCTTTTCTGCAGGGCGCAATTCACTTACCGCCGGGGCTTTGGGATTTGGGAACACATAGCCATAGGTAGGTGGGCCGTGGTTTCTTTTTCCCAGAGGTCAGTTTTGAGTCCCATAAAGCGTGCGTCTCACGAGAGCCACCCGCCAGACGCAGATAAGCCCCTGCAGCGTGCCCACCCCCACTTCGAACGGCCTCCCTCAGGGAATCCGACGCGATTCCCTGCCCCGTCAATGTTTCTCATGGCGGCCGGGTGCCCCCGGAGCAGACGGCCAAAAATTGATTCACATGCAGCGTGCTTCCGGTACCCAACGGCCAGTCCCGGATCTTTGCTCCGATGTGTCTTTTTTTGCGTTGCTTCCTGTGTGTGTGTCTTAGTCGCTCCACCGGGTCATTTCTTAAGCCGTGTCTGGGAAATAGACCCATTCGCAGAATTTATGAATACAATTTACATCCACTTCACTCTCGCCTTCGCCCTCGCTTGCCTGGGCTCATCGACTGCATCAACGCCACAGTCCCGGGCGACCGTCTAGAGCAATCTGAATATAACAAATTATGTTCAGCGACCATCTGCACCACCATCCGGCTGATTGTTTCGATGACCACTAGATTTAGTAGTGACCACCCGCGGGATTCCCAACGCACTACCCCCTCCAGCGAACCACCAGAATGAATAAGACGGCCGCGAGAATGTAAGACAAGTTCACAGATCATGGGGCTATGGTTTAAACTTTTCGCACACCTTTCAAACCCGCGAAGTTTATCGTTTCTTTTTTTTTGTAACGATCATTTCTTCCTTTTCCTGTCGGCTGTTGCTCGCCGCACGCAATCGCCGCGAAGTTCCGTCGGAAGAGAATTAAGGCAAATGTGCAAAAAAAATATATATTTATTTGCACAATCGGTCCAAAACGGAAAAAAACGAATGCGCGCGAGAGCGTTTCCTTTTTTGGGTGGAGACAAGATTATTTAGTGGCACCGCTTCCTCGGCTCAGCAAAAAAACACCGCTTGATTGTTCGTGAAACCACTATGATAAAGTATACCATTACACATTGAAATTACTCTTCACACTGTAGCATGCCTTCACCGACGATGACATAATGATGTCTCACGTACAAAGTAAACACACTCTGATAGAATATTTGCCCGCAGCTACGCATCGATCCAACAGGTTTTTTCAAAAAAACGAATGCGCGCGAGAGCGTTTCCTTTTTTGGGTGGAGACAAGATTATTTAGTGGCACCGCTTCCTCGGCTCAGCACGCTGATTAACATAGCGTAAATTAAAAACTGCATTCAAGAGGATGCCAGCTACGGTTGCAGATACTTATTCAAATGCGTTTTGAATTGAGGCAGGAAGAAGAGTAAAACATAAATACGCGAAGCGTTAAAGCAAACGTTTGATAATCAACCTGGGACAGAAAGGAACGTTCTGTGATAAACATCAAAAAAGTACATCCTCAAGGTGATTGATTTACGGTTTTATGGGTCCACAAAAGCGAACAGTGTGTGTGTGTACCTGTACCCTACATAAGTGAAGTAAACCTGACAGAGCATCGCTCAAGTTGTCTTCGTATTTCGAGCAATTGATTTTATGGTACGGCCACAATGAACAGATGGCGTCATTTCCGGATCTCGAGAGAAAACACACGGCAAAAGAGAAACCATTAATTGCTCCTCCAAATGAGGTGTATAGAAGAAGAATGCAGCATATCGACACGGTTCTAGCGAAAAAGATAACGTACGATATCTGAAAATATGTTGCTTTTCTGAAGACCCTCAACTTTCAACAAACGCGCCACTATTCTCCCGGATGCACTAAGCCGATTCATTTTCGTTCCGCTGCTGTTCTGCACACAATCGATTAAATCTTTCTGCATTTTTGGTGGGCCGGTTTTTTTTTGCCGCCCGTGCGTCTACTTGTCCACATCTCGTGCAGGATAGCGGCGCGGCGTTTCCCCCGCACCGTAGCGAAAGGACGAATCTTCGAATCCTTCGAACGCAGTGGAACGAGAGCTACGCGAGTGCGCACGTAACGCGGCGGCGGCACAAGTTCAATGAACGCAGCATGCGAGCGTTAGTACGCCAGTCTGTGCCTCGTCCCACCGGTCGGCGGTAGTACTACTGCGTCTGTCTGCTGTCTGGTCTAGCCGGGTCTAGACTTACTCATCCCGAGATCCTTTTCACACTCATCATTTCCAGCGCCGGCCGCGGCCACACACACACACTCTCTCTCTATCGCTGCATTCTGGGTACGCCGCTTTAGAATCTCTCTCTCTCTGTCTCTCCGGTCAGGGACTAGACTAGCTGCGGTACGTGGTGTCTGGCAGACCGTTCGACGAGATTCTGGGATCTCCCTCATAAAAACATCAGCTGGATACTGGAGTGGACCCATCCCACACCACGCGGCAGACAATATTTACGCTCGTTTCGTGCCAGACGCCGGGAGAAAGAGATGAACAGTCTGAAGTCTGCACATCGGCGTTATGCTCACTGAGCAGAGTGAGTGAGTGAGTTATGGTGTGAGATAGCATAGCATCAGTGCTACACCAGGAGCACAGGACCGCCGGTTCGCATCACGAAACAATGCGAAACTTCAAATTGTGAGAAGATTGGTAAAGAAACTTTTTTGAAAATAAAAATAAAGCTTATACGATATTTTGTTTGCTTGAAATTCGAATATTGAATCCTAAATACAAAATACAGTACTGATAATGTTGATACATAGTGCTAATGTTGATTGTCTCTCACCCAAAATAGAAATCATATCATCATATATGAAAAAAAGATCCATAAGAAATAATAATCTCATTGTCATCACCCTCAAGCATCTAACAAATCACTTTGTACAAATTGAAAAGATATGCAATCGTACAAAAACACACTAGAGAATACGCTAGACCCAGACATCTTAACGACCACTTCAATGAAAAAAACACTCATTGCAAAAAGCAAAATGTTTTAAAAAATAAACGCTGAAGGGCGTAAGTGTAGCAAAGATAAACATCAAAAAAGTACATCCTCAAGGTGATTGATTTACGGTTTTATGGGTCCACAAAAGCGAACAGTGTGTGTGTGTAACAAATTGAAAAGATATGCAATCGTACAAAAACACACTAGAGAATACGCTAGACCCAGACATCTTAACGACCACTTCAATGAGCAATAATAATCTCACTTACAGCTAACTTCCTCGAGACTCTTTGCGGTCTGGACAAGACAACAAGAAGGGTTTTGTCGTGCAAAACCAACGGCACAACCATTCGGTTTCGGCGGCATTTCCGCCCTCGAGCGGCAGTACTAAATATTAACCCGATAAGTTGGATACGATGATAATTAGGCTGACTGCTTTATTCATTCCTTTCGCTGTTTAGCTAAGGGTGGATCGGTTTGGGCTAGGGACACAAAAAAACACACACAAAAAAACCTAATGGCTGTGAAATACTTCTCCGATGTTAACGAGATGTGTTTGATAAATCGGAATCAACCCTTCAGAGACACCACGCACTATCTACGTTCCGGTCGGATGGATTGCAGCCGTGTACGTAGCGCGCCCGCCGGAAGTGGCCTCTCCCTCGTTAAATGGTGAGCCAAGCGGCCGACTAGCAGGCTCCGCGGATGCATGAGCGCTTTATCGCTTCATTTTCGTAACATTTTATAACGATTGTTTCGTAATAAAATTGTTCCGCAAATCTTTTACATCCTTAAAACGCTTTCCAGCCTGGCTGGCCGCACCAGAACTGAATTCGCCCGAATCCGCAGACGACGACGACGACATGCAACAGAGTATAAGGCAAGCGGCCTTGTTTTGCTTCGGTCAATTAATTTTCGAGCGACCGAGACCACCGGTGCTTTCGTGCTTCTTATGCAGTGACCTCCACCTTAAAGCGGGTGCCGGTGGGGCCAGACACGGCGCAGCGAAGAAGCGTTCCGACGGCAGCTAATTAGCGGATTGTATTTGCGCACTCCAGTAGGCATTATTAATTGCAGGCAAAAGCGGGCACGATACCTTTTCTTAATCGTTTTGAATAATTTTAACGCTCGTTAGTAAAGTGTGACAAAATCCGAACGTTCGTTGAGAAACAATGCGACGGAAAACACAAACTTTGTCACACATTTGCAGGCCAAATTAATTGACTGTAGTGCTGTAACTTTGTAAGCGACTGGAGCGAATTAGCAGTTTAGTGTCGGAACAATATGCAAACACTGACAAAATTAACTCTATCAGCATATTTTTGCATTAATTAAAAAAACATACCAATGAAACAACAAACTGTACAAGCAATTATTTATACTAAAAAGAGTATAATGCATAACATTTGTTACATCCAGTACCAATATTTATCATTTACAATTCTTATATTGTATGTCTTATATTTATCGGATGTACATTGTATTATATGAATTCTTTGAAACAGGAACTTCAAACAGAGACTTGCAACACCTTTTTCAGCTTCAACTTGAATTCTGACATCGTATTATCCACAGTCTGTATTCAGGTCTATGAAAGCCTTATATAGAACACAAATACAAAAATAATTGATATGAAATCAACGACTACAACGAAGAATATTTTATTAAGCTCAAAACAAACAAACAAGGGTTTCAAGTGAGAATTACATTTAAGAAAACTATTAATAATAAAGTAAAACCCAGGCATTAGACAAAAAAGAATAAACGAATTTGTCATTTAAAAAAAAAACAAATCATGATAATTAGGATTTTAAAACAGTATATAGCTTTAACTGCTAACATAGTCATATTTTTGTTCTAGAACCGAACTCTAACCATATTGCAGATCAGTGCTGCAATCGAAAAAATTGATTCCAGCCAGTTTAAAACACGTCACCACACATTTCATGCCATTCCATTTCAACCCATTGTACGGGGCACACAATTACACGTTATTTCCAATAACTCCCCTTAGAAGAATAAAAGTCGCCGAAAGCGACAGGTTCGCACACAGGACCTGCCACCATCAGACGACCTCATCCCGCTGCTTACTCGCACGTCCTTTGCCACCACGGCGCTGCGCTTCCGCGCCACCCACTTCAGCTTCCACCCAAACATAGTGCGCGCTCGCTTCCTCCGGGCCCCAGGTACCGTAGCAGCATCTCTGTTCTTCCGTCCTGCCGAAACATCTGCACAAACTAACCAAAAATATACTCACACTTGCGCGTCTGAAGCTGTCGAGACTAGATTACAGATCTACTCTGTCTAGACAGTTAAATTTATACCTCCCCCAGCATCGCGTCCACTATACACACACACACACCTCCCACACAGCCCCCGGTGCGCGCCACACAGCGCACAGACGTCAACCACCAACCGAACCGGCACAGGACAACCACGAGACCCATTCAGGGGGTTAAAGTATGCATTCGATTGGGGTTGGCCAACCCCCGTTTTTTTCTGCCGGTGCCGCTTTGGGTGCGGGTTGCTCGCGTCTGGCTCGACGGCCGTTAAGCTATTTTTCGGATATTACACGGGGACTTCTCGCACCCGGGACCCGGGCCTCGAATGCAATCCCGCCCGATGTCTCTGCGCCGCAAATCAAACGCAACCTTACCATCGCTGCATCAGTCAAAGTGAGCGTACATCCTTTAGTCATTTCCATAGTTACGGGCAGCCTGGTGCGAAAACATTGCTATCCGATCGGAACAGGGACAAAGAAACATAGTGAATATCCCTCCGGGGGTTTATCGCCGGCCGGTGTTCTGCCGGTTGCATAAGATTGGCGATGCGATTATAATATATCCGCCCCTTGAATCACCCTTTCGCGTTGGCTCGAGGGCTAAGCGTTCGGGCGGTGTTCTAATTTCGAAAAAAAAGCGAACACAATGGACTTTTCCATCATAACAAGATCCAGGCAGGCTTTCCGTGGACGTCACGTTCGCTCGTATATGATGGCGGTCGATGGTCGAATTTGCACAGCCGTCTATCTCGTAACCCGCAACTGACCCAAACCACGCTGTTGCTGTCTGTGTGGTCAATTCCCAGAATCCCGTGAGGATATCTCTCAGTCAATTCGCATGATGTACCCGAGTGCGCATCACAAGGAGGTGTATTTGTACTGCACTTGCATCCCTGGTAAATAATACAATTACTTTCTCTCTCTGTCTCCCTCGCTCTCTCTCTCTCTCCTTCTCTTTTTCGCTCTCTCTCTCTCTCTCTATCGATGAAAAATCTCCAACATCGCTACTAGCGAGATTCCTCTCTCGTTCTGTGTACACTGAGCACTCCGATTTGTACCATCACCGAGAGCACCAAATCCCCATCTGCCATGACTGTACAACATACGGTCATTGCACTATCGGTAGATCGTGATGA
>KZ070248.1:75985-91915 GCA_002091845.1 Anopheles cracens
GAGGAATGCTGCCTGCGTGGGGGTCGGTCCACAGTTGTTCTTTAAGTGCGGCAAGCATAGCGACACACACCGACCGTGAAAACCATCGACGCCTCTTGTGTGAAGGTCGATCGTAATCCAGGTGGTTCCATTCGGAGGTTCTTATCGCGGCGAAAGTGGCATTGGTAACAATTTCTCGTGCAATCTCAGTGCGGGTCACGGGCAAACGCCTGGTGGCAATTAAATCTATCTTATCCATCCCAAGGCGCGTCAGCAATCCGTCAACCGCTCACAACAGCGCATGAAAAACGATCCTCCGTCCAACGCACGCTTCTCTAAACCAAAACCGGATTACCGGCGCGTTGCAGGTTGCAGTCCACATGTAGCTACAATTTAAACCCAAATTAATCAATTCCAAACGACATGGCAGTAGGCACTGACACGTCAACGCTTCGCAACGCTTCAACACCGCGCTTCTACGCCACAGGCGGAGCAGCTTTTCAAACCGCATCATCATGACGTGTGTAATTGATATGCATCCGATGCATCTTTTCTGTCAGAAGCCGCCTGCCACAGTAGCCCGTCCCGATCATTCCAGTTCCCGCGCCAGGCAAACAGCGCGACGGTGCAACTAATCGCTCAAAACGCCAGCTCACTTGCCAGGGCGATGTGTCGGATGACTTGCCGGCGATATCCGTACACCCCACTCTGGAGGAGCAGGTGGAAACTAGCAGAGCAAATATTATGTACGGCACGGGCACGGCGCACGCGACACTCCGGCGTCCGTTATCGTAGGCGACGAACAAACACGGAAATGTACTGAAATCAAACAACCGTTCTCACGCCCAAACACAATGCGGGACACTAGTTTATATATGCCTTTCACGTCCACTCTTCAAAGCCACTATCTGTCAACCGAGAGACATCGTCGGTATGAAGTGTCGGAAGTTTGTCGAAAAGTAGTACACAGTTTGTTTATCTGGACGATCCATTCGATTGGGAGTAATTGGCGATAATAGTCGAAATTTAAGACCCACACGTTAATGCCGGCCCCGAGATACAGGCACCCTTGATATTTGAAACACCATTATCCTTGTGGATTAAAGTGAAAGGAAGCGAAAGGGATCGTATCCCGGTGGCGGGGTTAGGTGATCGATTTAATCGCTTGCGATTGAATTCTGGCTTGTCGAGTGCCTACGTCAGGGTCGATCATCATCTGTGCAGTAAACACTTCGATATTTTATTCCAACCATTCCTAGAACTTCGACTGAATGGTCGATTCTACGCACCCCCCCGTCAGCGGTTATTCATGGCGTAAAAATAGTCCACCGTAAGTGCATGACAATAAATCCTGCCGGCCTGTGCAACTGCATATATGCCGCGCGGGACATGAGGTCTGCAGGCGTATCACAATAGGCCGCACTTCGCACCGGAACTGGTGCGTCACGCGTTCTGCTTTGATTTACGCCCGAACTCGTTACAGCGTTTGTTCCGATCGCCATAAACGTCAGCTGGCAGGCAGTGAAGGAAGGAACTCATTAGGATAATCATCGGTCAAGGGACGGTCAACTCCTTCCCGTGCGTCCACATCTCTCTAGCCCTTGGACTAGCTAATGAGCAGATTAAAGCCGATTTTTGTCCAATGTCGCACACGGTGGCAGTGCGTTTGGATGTCTGCTAGACCTAGATAAAACAGGCCGGACCGCGAAATAGTGTCCCCAAACGCAAGCCCCTCTACGTGTGTGATAAGGTTGCATCATTAGCAGCCGACTGACTGACTGGTGGTGCAGTGTAGTGTGTGTATGTGTGTGAACGTGTGCGCGTCGGGCAAGAACTGTGCTCGGGAACATCTTCATCGCGGCTGGTGTCAGTTTGGACGCGGACGCCGACGACTTCGAACGGCACAGGAAAAAAACGTTCTCGGCTAAGCCAAGCTGAAGCGTCAGCTTTCTTCTGCCCGGTGTGTTGTGTGTTGTGTGCCGTGTGTTGGTTTTGCCCCCCATTTGGTAGAATTCCGGTGCGGTGTGGTGTTGGAGCGTCTGTCGGTGGGTGCATTTGTTTAGTTTTATGTTTCCTAAACCACCATCGGGTCGCTACACACCCAAAACGCTGCAGCGAGATGGTGGTGCATGTGAGCGTGTGAAAATTATGCAATAAAAGTATCGCGACGTGCTAAGCAGGCCGTGTATTATTTCGAGGATCGAAGAGTGCCTCCGCCTGCTAGGCGATCTAGTGCGTGCGCTGCACAGTATACCATACGGATGATGTCCCATCTGCTGGTGACGATAGTGATCTAGCTGTGATCTAAACTGACAAATATCTTTACAATCCCAATCAATTGACCCATTCACTCACGTCAGAATGTTTATCTCTCTTCTGTGCCGTACTTCGCTGATCTGTAAACAATACGTGCATCGGGGGAGCTGTTTGCGGACGCATCGTTTAGCAGCCGTTTGTAAGATCTCACACCTTGTTCATCGGCCTGCAGGTCTTCGCGCTGCAGTGGCGCGGAAGTGATGCAGGTGCAATTATCGGCTACCGTCACCCACCGCGCGGCGAAGCTCGTTAAACAAGCGCGTGGAATTCGCGCGGTCGCCGCTCTCAACCAAAGCAAACAAGTTTGGTGGCGAGTTTTCGGGGGGAAGTTGGCAAAGCACAAACACGCTCGTGAGCATATCATCCCGCCTAAACTGCGTCGTACCGGCCAATGACACATTCAGTCCGTCCGCCATCGCCTCCCCCCACTTCCTGCCACCGGCAATCTCGGCGTCATTCTGCTGAGTGTGGGCAAATTTTGACTAAACGCTACGGGCCATCATGCGATTACGATCAGCGCAGCAACACTTGCGGTTTACGGGTGTATATGGGTTGTCTGTCAATGTCAATGCCGGTGGTGTGTGGCTACCACGACCCTCCCGGTACCGACGCCTGAAAGTGCCCGTTGTCGTTTGGAGCGCACGCTGGTTTCGATACAGCCGGAGGAGCTGCCCGTGCACTCGCAGAAGCCACACACCACCCGGCGTCTAATCAACAACCGGGTACCCGATGCCCACTTCTTCGGGAGCGATGCCCACCGGTGTGCCAACCGGCTACACATGAGACGATGTTTATTTTTATCCGCATTTATGAACTCACCCCGGTGTGTTAAATTGAGCCACTGCCATGTTTTTTGTGCGAGTGTGCTTCCTCCCGCCGTCCGCTTCGCTGGCATTCCGTTTCATTTGTTTTCGCTCACGCCTCCCCGACGCACTCGACTGCCTCCCCGCGGCTGCTGCCTGTGCTTACCTGGTTTTGTCGGAGGTCCGCTTTGAATGGGATGCTCTGTAGCCAGCAGATCTGCCTGGGATGTGGGACTAACTGCAAAACGAGCGCGACGAGATGGTGGAAGATATTGGTAACTGGGACATTTGAAAAGTCTGCTTCGATTGGCGTCGAATTGGCGATATATGGTACAGCCGGGAGTCTTCAGGGCGTCAGGACACATACGCGCGGCACGGCTCACTTGGACAGCTAATTGACACACTTTTAGTACGCATCGAGTGTTCCGGATGCTACTTGGATGGTGGTTCGCATACGTCCACGTTGACGTGGTTGAGCTTCTCCAGTGGCAAAGCAACCGTTGAGATCTTGCTGTTGTTGCGCGGAATGACATTTCGCAAAGTGCTCTCCCCACGGTGTTGCTTGGTGAAATGAATACAAATCGTTTTGCATGGTGATTTCTTATTGGGAAACAATGTCAACATTTTGTTCGCTCGAGTACATCTGTCGCCACTAGCTTGGTGGTACTAGCAGCACACCAATTGAGCCACTTTACTAAAGATCACACATTCGCACTTTCTGTTGTGAAGCCACCACGAGAGGTGTATGTGTTGTAAGTTTCGTTTCGTCGCCCTTCTCCAGCGAACAGCACCCATTGAACACAGTTGCGAAACGGTTTGAAGAGCTTTTAGGAAAATCCCCAAAATACGTAAGTTCTGTGAGAGGAGTATGCACAGTTGTTGTGCCGCGGACTTGCTGGTGGCAGAGAAAGCCGTGGCATGGGGTTGTTTTTTTTCTGCCCCGAAAGCTAATTAAAGCGAAACAGTATCTAATTCGAAGAGATCATCGGTAGAATTTGGAAGATCGTGAAGATCTTTGTGGACACAGTGCAATCTGATACGCTCTTATCTTGAGAATGATGTGCAAAGAAATGCAGTATATCTACCAAGAGATTTATTATGCACCTTGTGATGTAGAACGTCCATCTCTTTTTCTCCCTCACTTTAGCAGTTAAACATAGATTAGCGATGAGGAATTTGCTACTGCTGTTTGCGCTGGCAGCCTTTACGGCCGTCGACGCGAACCGTTTTCGCCAGGAGTTCCCGGGACCGTACTGCGCGGCACGAAAGTACGACTCATGCTGCCGAGATCGTCAGGATGGATGCGCGCAACCGATATCGAGTAAGTTACTGGACGACGCACGCTTGCCGGCGTGTTGCCGGAGAGTTGCAGTGTTGTTTTTCATGTCTCGCCTTTCTCCCACAGCAACGCTCTGCTACTGCGATGAGTTTTGTGAGCGAGGCGAACACGGTGACTGCTGCCCGGATTACGAAGAGGTGTGCCTGGGCATAGTGGCCGGACCGGACAATGCCACCTCCTGCGTGCACAAGAACCACTACTTTACACCGTACGATCCGGTTATCGTGGACAACTGCAACACTTGGTAAGATTAGTTCGAATAGGTTTGCTGTTGTTGTTTTCCCGTCAAGTTGATGATTCATGCTGGAATTCTGCAGTAAATGTAACCTGGATGGATCGGTCATCTGTACGGATGACGTTTGCATGGTCGACGAGGATCTGCTCAGACAGCTGGGTCATCTGCATCGTTCGCTCGGATGGTCGGCCACGAACTACACGGAATGGTGGGGCCGCAAGTATGACGAAGGAAAGGTCCTGCGTCTCGGAACGTTCCAGCCGAAACATCGCGTGAAGGCGATGAAACGTCTCAGCAACAAGGGAGGCTCGCTGCCGTCGCGCTTCGATGCCAGTGAACACTGGACAGGACTCATCGCTGAGGCTCGTGATCAAGGTATGTTGGTTGGCTGATTGGTCGGCTGATCGTGGCTGTTTATCATGCAGAACGTCTCAAACCATATTGTCCCTAGGATGGTGTGGTTCATCTTGGGCATTCTCGACCGCAACGATGGCTTCTGATCGGTTTGCCATCCTGTCGAAGGGCCGCGAAATGGTACAGCTTGCTCCGCAACAGATGCTTGCCTGTGTGCGCCGTCAGCGTGGATGCAGCGGTGGACATTTGGACTCGGCCTGGCAGTACGTGCGTAAGAATGGGTTCGTATCATGCCCGGTAAGACCACCTGGCGTGCTATACAGTTCGTAAATTGACTTCCTCTTTTGCAGTATGGTCAACGAGGAATGTTATCCGTACATTGCGGCGCAGAACGTTTGCAAAGTCCATGAGGACGACACACTGATCACGGCCAACTGTGAGCTCCCGGTAAAGGTGAATCGCACCCATCTGTACAAAATGGGACCGGCGTACAGTCTGAACAACGAAACGGACATCATGACTGAGATTAAAGACCGTGGAACGGTGCAGGGTAAGTGCAGCGTGACATGTTCGCGAGTTTGGACATCCAACTAACTCGTTCTTTCCTGTATGTTTGCAGCTCTTATGCGCGTGTATCGCGACTTTTTCTCATACCGAGGAGGAATCTACCGCCATTCGGCAGCGGCCACTCCTGCTGAGGAGCGTTCCGCTTACCACTCTGTACGGCTGATTGGTTGGGGAGAAGAACGCGTTGGCTACGAAGTCGTGAAATATTGGGTAATTTATCATTGCACTGGCGAATGGAAGATCAATTCTCAACGCGTTCTTGTTTATCCCGCCAGATTGCGATCAACTCTTGGGGCCAGTGGTGGGGCGAGAACGGACGATTCCGCATCCTGCGCGGAGTGAACGAGTGTGAGATCGAAAGCTACGTCCTGGCTGCCAATCCCTACGTGCACGAGCATGTCCAGACGGTGCGCAACGTGGGTGAACTGCAGGAGCTGATCGTCGGCACCGGCTACGTGCCCCATCCCAGCCGCCGATACCCACCGTACGGACGTGGCTAACGAGGGTCATTGATAGTGCCCCCTATCTACTGCCAGCGGAGCGTATATCGTACTCTCGTGTATGCCTGTTTTATCTTGCTGCTCTCGATGCAAACGCTTAGCAACGTAAACTTCTTCCATATTTTCCATATTCTAGCTGTGAAGATGTGCACAGTATTAAGGGCGGACAGAGAGCGTGCGTGTCGTCGTTCCGGCCAACGGAATGCCATATTAACCAGTGGTTGAAAAATTATACGTAGAAACTCTATCGGTTCGAGATCGAAATTTGTCTTTTAACCGAACGTCGACGAAATTAGTCCATTTTAATATAACGAAACGAGAAGCCAAAGCGCTACAATGGAGAAAAAAAACAATACTAGGAGAGAGCTAGGAAGTTGCTAGGATAGCCGAACTTGATAACCCGGGCAGCGAAGCACGCCATTGCCCTGAACTCTACTTGTATCTGTAATTGTAACCAAAACTGCTTTCGATGGTGTTCATTGCATGCGGAATTCGTGTAACTTCGAACGGAATCTTCCTCTTTCTCAGTATCTGCGCGCAACATGTACCGCGCCATCGTGCGTTTCTTTCCGTTTGCGACAAATTGTACATGTTAGACGGTAGCAAAGCACTATTTGTAATGATTCGGAGCCTGATTAAACGTTACTGTAAGTGCAGAATTGGTTCTTAAAACGAAATAGCGTTAGGCACACACGTATGGAACGAATGATACTGTACAGTGTTAGTTTTGTTTTGTTTTGTTTAAATTACTTTGCTGCGATCAAATCTTTCAAACAAACCCGGTAACAGCCCGGTTGCAGTGCGCGCTCAACGTTGTTGGAGTTTCGCATTTTTCATTGGCCGCCGGAACAGCGACCAGTTTTTGCGAATGACAGCATATTTTTTACCCAAGAATCTAACATTTCGTTTTGGCCAATTGTTGCTGTTTTCATTTGTAAGAATGTTTTGTGTATTGTTTAAGTTTTCCCAAATTTAATGGTATTAAAGCTGTATAATCGAAGTACGTGTGAAGAAGATGCTTATAAAATAAAGTGAATAAATTACGCGTACTATAATGATTCTTTTCACTGGCTCCAGCAGTATCATCCTGAGGTGTGTTTGGTTATAGCATTAAGCAACTTTTTCATGAAGTATAACAAAAAGTTGTTTGTATTCATTAAAATATAGAAAATGGTAACATTACTGGGATAAATACAACTTTATCCAGGTTCAATGGTTTCATCATCTGCAGCGAATAATAAAAATAAAAGCTATAAAACTGGGAAAAGTAGCTCTTTTTCTTTTCGACAAATGTTTACTCTACGATCATCAACTTATCATCCACCGATTTTACTGAAATATGATTATGATGTACTTTCAACAAATTTATGTGAACAGAATTAGCTGGATAATATTAAAATATTCAAAATTCGAAAACGGACTACGACTCATACATATCGCGCGCACTGTAAATGCGTTTTGACGTTTCACCCACGGGTGCACCGTGCTGAACTTTTCACCGCTGTCATTCCGGTGGCAACAAACGATAAGGGCAAAAAGAACAACATTGCAGAAAGAGCACCGTAAAGATAATAATGGTAAGATAATGCAGCGAAATTAAGATTTTCTTTTAGGTTCTTTCTTCCGTCCGTCTGCCGCTGGTGCTGGTGTCCCCTTCGCCGAAAAGAAAGCATTCCTTCGCCGGTGTTTAGTGCAGGGGGCTTTGGTAAACAAACCACCCATCGGCAGCGGCATGTACCTTTGGAATTCGGCCAATTTGGATAACTCGGCGTTGTATCGACGTTCCTCGCCTCAGGTGGCTTCGGTGTGACTCATAGTGTTTCATACGCCCATCGCGATATTGTCGTTCGAGAAACGAAAAAACACTAATGATTGGATGCACTCTGTAATCGTCTCCCTTCCCACGACAGCCACAGACCCCGATAAACTCAGTGGATGAGCAGGACAAGCTGCTCAATGAAGCTATGACGGTGGTGCGGGCGCAAGCCTTCCAGATGAAGCGCTTCCTGGACAAGGATCGGCTAATGGAGGCGATGCGCTGTGCGTCGACAATGCTGGGTGAGCTGCGAACCTCGCTGCTGTCGCCGAAGAGCTACTACGAGCTGTACATGGCGATAACGGACGAGCTGCGCCACTTCGAGCACTATCTGTTAGACGAGTTTCAGAAGGGCCGCAAGGTGCCGGATCTGTACGAGCACGTGCAGTACGCGGGCAACATCGTGCCACGCCTATATCTGCTCATTACGGTCGGGTTGGTGTACATCAAGACGAACGGTGCGCTGAAGCGCAGCATCCTCAAAGACCTGGTGGAGATGTGTCGCGGTGTGCAGCATCCGCTGCGTGGACTATTCCTGCGCAACTACCTGCTGCAGTGCACGCGCAACATCCTGCCGGACACGACAATGATCGGGGCATCCGGTGACGAGAACGAGGGCACCGTGATCGACGCGATCGACTTTGTGCTGACGAACTTCGCCGAAATGAACAAACTGTGGGTGCGCATTCAGCACCAGGGCCACTCGAGCGAGCGGGCAAGACGTGAGAAGGAGCGCGAGGAGCTAAAGATTCTGGTCGGCACCAATCTGGTCCGGCTGTCGCAGCTCGAGTCGGCCACGCTCGACATCTACCAGCGGCTCATCCTGCCCGGGATACTCGAGCAGGTGGTCAGCTGCCGGGACGCGATCGCCCAGGAGTACCTGATGGAGTGCATCATCCAGGTGTTCCCGGACGAGTTTCACCTGCAGACGCTCGACCCGTTCCTGAAGTCGTGCGCCCAGCTGCAGCCGGGTGTGAATGTGAAGAACATAATCATTTCGTTGATCGATCGGCTGGCGCTGTACAACCAGCGCAACGGCAAGGTTACGCAGACGTCGGCCGGCACCACGGAGGTCGTGTCGGCCATCCCGGCTGAAGTGCAACTGTTCGAGGTGTTCAGTACGCAGATCGCCAATATCGTCCAGCTGCGGACGGACATGCCGATGGAGGATACGGTATCGCTGCAGGTGGCCCTCGTCAGTCTCGCCCAGAAAGTGTACCCCGACCGGGTAGATTACGTGGACAAAGTGCTCGAAACGACCGCGCAAATCCTCGATCGATTGAAACTATCCAAGTAAGCCATTGGAAACAGCAGAATATCATGTTGATACTGATGTGTTCCACTTTTCCTCTCGTAGCATTTCCCATTCCTTGTCGGTCAACCAGGAGCTGTCGCGTTTGCTGCGTTTGTGCGTCGACTTTTACAACAACATTCTCACGATACTGCAGCTGAAGTTCTTTACGCCGCTGTTAGAGAAGTTCGACTACACCTCGCGCAAAGCGCTCGCCCTCTACATCGTCATGAACGTGCTCGAAAACGAGACGCTCGTGCCGTCGGCCGAACAGGTGGACAGCGTGCTGACGATCATCGCGCCACTGATTCGCGACCAGGACGACCAGCCGGCGGACGCGCGACTCAACATGGAAGACTTTGCCGAGGACCAGGGCATCGTCGGGCGGTTCGTGCATCTGTTGCGCTCGGACGATCCGGACACGCAGTACAAGATACTGATCGCGGCACGGAAGCACTTCGGCATGGGCGGCCAGCAGCGCATCCGGTACGTGCTTCCACCGCTCGTGTTTCAGGCGTACCAGCTTGCGTACAAGTACAAGTCGATTGCCGGCGAGGACGAGATGTGGGACAAAAAGTGTCAGAAGATTTTGCAATTTTGCCACAGCACGATCGCGGTGCTGGCGAAGTCGGAGCTGCCCGAGCTGGCGCTGCGGATGTATCTGCAGGGTGCGTTGTGCATCGGGCAGATTGCCTATACCAACCATGAGGCGGTTGCGTACGATTTCATGACACAGGTGAGGCAACGATTTTAATCCTTTCTTTGACTTTACCCTATAACCCTCGTAAGCCTGACTGGAATGCGGTTAACCGAGATCCTTCTCTTCCCGGTACTTACAGGCATTTTCACTGTACGAGGATGAAATATCCGACTCGAAGTCACAGTTCGCTGCCATCACGCTGATCATATCGACGGTCGAGCAGATGACGTGCTTCTCGGAGGAAAACGCCGAACCGTTGCGTACCAGCTGTGCCCTGGCCGCGTCGAAGCTGCTCAAAAAGCCCGACCAGTGCCGTGCGGTGGTCACTTGTGCCAGTCTCTTTTGGAGTGGGAAGTAAGTAGAGCAAGTCGTGGCGAAAACAAGTACCCATTGCTGTTGTCTCACCACGACCGCGTGTATCCGCATTGCAGGCAAAATGGGCAGGAACTGCGTGATGAAAAGCGCACGCTGGAGTGTTTGAAAAAAGCGGCCAAAATCGCGTCACAGTGTCTGGATGTGGGTGTGCAGCTGCAGCTGTACGTCGAGCTGCTGAATCACTACATCTTCTACTTCACCCGAGGGAACGCGCAAATCACCGTGTCGATGCTTAATCAGGTAAGCAGCTATCGGCAGTCTGAGTTTTTCGATCGAAAATATCATTTTCCCTTTCCAATACACACACATACACAGTTGATAGCCAAGATCAACGAAGAGCTGCCGAACTTGGAGCCTACGGAAGAGACGAAACAAATCGAGATGCATTACCAGAACACTTTGGCCCACATTCGCAGCCGCATGGAGGCTACCGATGCCGGGCTGGAAGCCTCATTCGCCGGGATCACGTTGAACTAAACCTCCTCAACAAGCTTCATCTTGTTTAATACTATTCTGTGCTGTGGGCGCACTATTATCATGATGTTAGAGAGCTAGTTATCGGTTATATGTATGTATATCGGACGTATTTAAAAAGCGCAACGTAGCGCGTCATTTTAGTAGATATACGAAACTTACCGCAACTCTATATTTGCTAGATACAGCAATCAATTAAAGCAGCAATATAAAAAGCGAAAAGAACTAAAGCAAATTTCTTTCACTACTTGTTTCTGTACTCGTACCCGGGAGTGCAAACGGGCTTAGTATTATCGACGTTATGAAATGATGATTTTACATTTTTAAACTTTATTTCAAGAAACAGCTAGAATCATGATGTGTTTGAGAAAAGGTTTGTTTTTTTTTTTGGTTTACTTTTCTTGTTTACTGCTGGACCCGACACGATTCACTTGCCATTCATTGCTGTGCGCTATTGCTTGCCTATCTATCGCTGCAACATTATCCGGAGGCTCTTGACTGTTTTCACCTCTTCAATCTTTCGTGCGTCACGCCTTTGTAACACTGATTGTGGACACAGGAGACGCGATATTGATGCATATTTTGTGCACTGTTCCGTCGTCTGTTCACATACACATTTAGTACAAATCACATTCAGATAATAATGCTTCTTGTGCGGGATGTGGCATTTGATCGCGGTCCATCCCTTGATGTGTTTTGTCCCATGCGATGATAAATGGGGAAGAAAAACTATATGAGACGAGAGGATGGTAAACATTTTTTGTTGGTTTCCCTTATGAAACAACGCATACTAAATATTGCTTACACACCAGCCAGTTGGGCACGCAAAATTGGCTTTTAGTTTAAAGTACAACTTTCTATCTCCTCTCTCTTTCGTACCGAGCAAATCAAAGTAAACTACGCTCTAGGAACGTGGTGAAAGACACACAATACACACACGCACACGACATGGGCAGAAACGGAATGATGATGTATGTGCGGAAGTTGTACATCTAAACACGTCTAAAGGAGAAGAAGCGGGCTTTGACGACAAGACACGTGCGTCCTCTGAGCCAGAGAGCCGTTACGAATGAGCCAGTTCCGCTCAGTCCACGAATTGAACCGCACCTGGTCTGTTAAAAGAATCGTTTTCCTCATTGGACAAGTGGATTGGATCGTTCCAACTGTAAGATTAAGCTTAACTACTTGCCTCTCCCGCCTACGATTGATACATAATTATTCGATTGCTTTTGATACTGTCTCATTACTATTTATTGTGTACCCACTGCGCGTCGTTCTCTATTGGCTCATATTATTTATAAGAACGTTTGTAGCTACAGCTAAATGTGGAGCTCCTTGGATTTCCTTCTGTTCCCCTTGTGTGTTGTTTTTTGTTGTTCTCCAATATGGTACGTTTTGTGTGGTATGTTTGTTTCTTGTTTGCCTTAATGTTGTGCGTATCATGCCGGTCCCCTCTCCTCAACCGATCGATTTATGCTTTGTAATTTGTAAACGCTTTTGATCGTTAAATTTTGGATCGGTGTAAAAATGCTATCGAAAAAAATCTATTGTGAACTAGGGTTATGCATCCAGCATCCTTTTAGACATCGTCATGATCGTCGTTAATGTGTGATCGATTTATAATACCCGACGCCGACCCTTACTCGGTCCGGTTCGCAAAACTCGTCCGGCCCTACTGTATACTACTGTTTATTATTTGGGCAAGGGACACGCACACACGACGACGGCCATATCTGCTTGTGCCGTATGTTTGATTTCCACTGTAAAAAACATCGCCCATCGCTTGATTTGCTATCATTTCTCGATTTCTTTTTATACTCGCTACAATAAAACAAGGCAGGACTGGGCTAGGAGAAATGGTACTGCGAGAGTGGGCACGTCATTGCTTCGAACGATTCCGAACCTTTCGTGAACCTTACGCTCGTGAACCCTTACGAACACGCACTGCTCCGATACTGACTTTTTAGGGCAAATTTTCAATCGTAAACACGGCTTCCGGGTTTGAAAATGTTATTTACCTTCCTACACTTTACTTGTGGTGTATTATGATCCATGTTTGGTCAATTGTGCGTGTGTTTTTTTTTGTTATACGCATTTTGTTTGTATATTGTAGATGAATGCCTTTCCTTTGTCTCTACTGTTCTAGTTAATGCTCAATAAAAAAAATCTCTGAAAAATGCAAATCCGGAAAGTGGAGCTTTCGCTAAATTCTTGAACTTCTAAGGCTACTACGTTTACTTGAGGGTGAACGTAATTAGTGTGCATTTAGTTGCGTGTTTTGCGAGTAGAGAATCCCCGCCGAACAACCGGAAATAGTGGCTCAAAACAGTTGGTTCGTTCGTTCGCTTCCCGCAGCGAGTAAATCAGCTAACTTGCGCTGCGAAATGCATACTTGGGAGTACGATAAATAATGACACACAATTTGAGCCACCGTTAAAGGAGTTGAATCGAACGCCACTATTACCTACTGCAATCGAGCCCGAGCTTCTGGTGTGTGTACCCGTTTATGTTTTATTACTTCGAAACAAACAGAAACACAACAGGGTTATTCGCATTCGTTGTGTGCACTTTCATGTTTTATGTGTAACCAGATGAACATGAAACGGGAGGGTTCGGGTGAAATTATACGGGGACACAGTTCCACAAACTAATCATAATATCAACGGGGCAACTGAGAAAAGGCACTTTTACCACTATTCAAACCAGACGCCGTTCTCACTGTTTTTGCTATGAAATCTCTACTGCATTGTTTCGTTGCTTTTGAAGTATCTTCAAATGTACTATTCATTATTGTTCATATTTTGCTAATGAGCTGTACTTTGTATTTGGTTCCCTTCTATCATTCACCTTCATTTTAGGTATATGGGTACAAATAACATTTATGACTCTCCTTTTTTAAGATTTAGTAAGGATAACCAAAAACGAAACCAACTCAAAGGCACTGAAGATTTTCAATAGTGCGTGGGAATATAATTTCATAATTAAGATATGGAAAACGAAATGTAGTCCTCACTTTCCGATGTGTTCGATATATGAGCATAACGCACGATAATACTTATAGATGCAGCTGCCAGTTACTGAGCTAGCTGAGCTGCTGAGCGTGCAGGAGTAGCGCAAACACTCCTCCCCAGAGTCCCAGAGAATGGGAGGCACGAGGAGTTCGACGATTTGGTTACACACGTTTTTTTAGGAACTGTAGACGAAAATGTGTCCCTAACGCTTACATTCGAATGTTGCTTTATGCTTAGATATATGTGTCGTGCACAGTAGTGTACGTGGATACGTTTACCGAGGAAGAAAGAGGTCGAACAATCGGGGGACGGGGAACAATGAACATACGTACGGTGTACATCACGTTACGATTTAGTTAACTTATTGACAGCTGATTATACAGAATAGCGCGCAAAATAGTACTTTCCCGTCGTCCAATTTTGGAATCACACATTAGCATCTCTAGAATGAGGTCCCCCACCGGTTGGGGACACCATTAGAGTGCTCTCGGCCTCTATCTCTGTACTCGATCACAGCGCAGCCACCAGCAAAGGCCACAACGACCAATCGAACGGGCACGGGCGCCCGAACTGGGGCCATTGCGTTCGATTGGCTGCGTTTGCCTTCCGGTTGCATTTGCGAGACGAAAGTGAGAGTTGGCGAGGCAAATTTACAGCACGTGCAAATTCTCACAACTCTTGGATTTCGAATCACGAGCCCACACCCGACCGAGCAACCCTTTCACCTTAAGACTAGCGGACGTTCGTGATCCCCGATACTTCCTGGGACTGGATCCAGAACAAGAACGAGACGGGGAAAGAGAGAGAGAAGAAGAAGAAATGCACCATTACAACCACCGTTTGTTAGGAGTGAGTTGAATTCGAAGCCGACCGGTACTTACCTGCTGTGTGCGCTGCCAGGTGGCGTGTCGACAAACGCACCCCCACCACTGACGGGAGGTCCTGAAACCGGCGTGCTGGGATTCGTGCTACCTCCGATGCCGGCCAGACAGATGGCACCGCCCAACGGCGAGCAGGCGCGGCGCTTCGATTTCCGTATCGATCGTTTCCGGAACAGATCCCTGCGGAAAGTGCGAAAACGATGCGATCGTATCAAACTTGTAGCAGCTACTCCTTGCTCCTAGTAGATCGGTGAAACGTACCTTGATTTTTCCGGGTTTTCCAATTTTAATCGTATCTGGGAGAGCAACCCCACCAGCAACTCGTCTACGTTGTGATTTATACCGACGGATGTTTCGATGAACTTACAGTCGTACTGCGTTGCCATTCCTTTGCCCTCTGTGTCGGGGAGTGCGAAGAGTGAGGAAGATTGTAGGTGAAACACCACGGTGGCTAACTTACCATCGGACGTAACCATCCGGCTACGGGCTAGATCTGCCTTGTTGGCCACCAGTATCACTGCCTTTTGGGCGATGTTTTCCGTCGTCCACAGGATCTGCAGGATCCGTTCCGCCACGAGAAAGCTACCCTTATCCGCGGATGAGTATATAACGCAGTAGCCGTGCGGATCGTACGTAGACATGCAATTTTCGGGCTGCAAGAGAGAAAAAGCTCATGAGACTTGATGAATGAAACCAGAGATATTGCTACCCCTGCTACTTACCGCCATTTCTGTGTAGCTGTGGTCGATGAACGTCAGCTCGGATTCTTCTCCACTGAGCAGAACGGAAACCGTTTTTTCACCCGAATCATCATCTTCCGTTAAGAGGGACAGAACAAAACATGAGGGTCATTTAATTAAATGAATTATTGTTGGACATAAAACAAACTATGCTATGAGAATTTAATCAACAAGATCCGGACGGGTTTACTGCCGGGAATGGATCGCGATTGCATTTAGCTGAAATAATGTTCGACCCAACACGGTTCATTGTAGCGCAACTTATTAATCGTGCTGTCCACGCCATAATGCGCGTATTGACGTGGGCCAATAATCGAGTCCGTTGCCCTTCATTTATTGCGCCCGAAGAGAACTTGCGCGAGGGAGCTAATGGAACAAAATGTTACAAACATGCTCTTTGTTCGGTGAAACCTGCGATGCACTCTGACGCTTCCGAGCACGATGGGCGCTTTTTATAAATAATTGCATTTATTTTTCTCCGCATCAACGTGAGTGATGTGCAGCAATTTCAGTGCAGCTGCCGAACACAATAGCGACGCCTCCTGCGGC